>JAODAL010016729.1:0-79810 GCA_025379985.1 Phyllomedusa bahiana | reverse complement strand
AAACCGTCACCGCGCGCGCCCACTGACCACAGAGGGGCCGGCAGGGGAAGTAACAGAGCGGAGCGATCGGCGCTCCGTCCTGCTATCTCCATGGAGGCGCTGCCTCTGAACGCTCGCGCCGGAGGGCCCGAGCGTTCAGAGGCAGTATGCGCCAGGCCCCGCAGCTCCCCGCCCGCCGCAGTGAACTGTTAAGTTCACTGCCGGCGGGCCCAGGAGCGGCATTACCGGGGTAGCGGACGTGGTCGCAGCTGCCCCGGGGGTCCCCGAAGCGCAGGGGCCCCGTAGCAACTGCTACCCCTGCTACCCCGGTAGTTACACCCCTGCCTGTAAGCTACCTATATATGTGCTGGGGAACGTATAAGCTACCTATATATGTGCTGGGGGACCTATAACCTACCTATGTAAGTGCTGGAGGACCTACAACCTGCCTATATACATGCTGGGGGACATATTAGCTACCTATAAACCTGCTGGGAGACCTAAAAGCTGCCTATATACCTGCTGGGGGACCTATAACCTGCCTATATACCTGCTGGGGAACCTATAACCTGCCTATATACCTACTTGGGTACATATAAACTGGGAGGCATATATACTATATAAACTATATATCCACCTACTGGAGGACGTATAACTTAATGGGGATACTGGGGAACATCTAACTTACTGGAACACCATATTACCTATACTGGGGGACATATAACTGACTGCGTTGTGAAGTCGCTAATAGTCGTTAAGCCGGGTGTTAAGGCCTCAAGTCGATTCATAAGAGCTTAGCAATCGACTCCGGGGTCTATCCTGTAGCTCATTCGACTAAACTTCCAGTTCCTGAACCTCCACTGGGAATTTCAACCACGGATAGGTCTTCTGCATCAGTCAAGGAAAGTCGTGATGTAAGTTACGAGATGCTGGAGGATACTGTCCGTAAATCACATGTCAAAAGTTTACAGTACTCTGTATCAGGTTTGCAAGCCTATATTTCAATTCAATTTTTAATGCTGATTAAGTTCATACAGTCCAATAACGTAAATGGTAGAGATATACAGCGCAGTCTCAGTGCGTCCACAGTGTAGTCATGACCTATTTTTAATTAGCTTATTGAGCTTCTGCATGGCTTTGAAGGTAACATTAATGAGCAGTGAAAACCAATAAACATTAATTGTATATGTCTGCACAGTTTTGTGGGAGTTCACCTACAGCTCCATGTGGCTGATCAGTAAGCTAATTGGAAATCCTTGGTGCGAGGTGCCGCAGTAATTCTCACCCGCGACACAGCTGCACTGTGACCACACCAAGACCAATTGTGTATTCCTATCCTAAAGGTCTGTAGTCCAGCATCAGATCTTCATCAATTTGCTGCTGGAAAAGAGCAAAATGTGTACATACTGTACTTAAGGTTATTGGGATTAGCATCATTTTCAGAATTGTGTGCATTACTAATTCTGATGTGTTAAAAACATGTGTGTACAGTCCACTGAATTCCAAAGTAGAGGGAATATATAGTTGGTGAAAATCCTTTGACACAGATCAAAAAGCTCCATTGCCATAATTATGTGTCTCGATGTGCGCCATGTTCTCCGATCTGGACCGCACACGCATTTGTGTCGGCATTCCCTGCTTTCCCCACCCTGTTACATGCCTCTCGTCGCTTCTGGTCTTCTCCCATCTGCTGCCTGTGACCAGCGCGTGCTTACTCTCTCCCTAGGGCTCGTGCGCACCATCTCATTGAGATTTAAAGGGCTAGCGCATTCTGTGTCATCCAATGGTCAGCCACCTGCCCCTTTGTAAGGAACTTTCTCTCTGCAACCTGGGCCAGACTGTACTGTAATGGCTGAAGGTGTGGATCGGCTGATTTACTGTGAGAGATTACACTGACGACGCTAGGGAGTGGAATCTAAGGAGCCCCCTGGTATTCCCCAGAGCATACCACTATGTGGAGTGGATTTGCCTGTGGGACCTTCAAGTTGCTACTCCCGACATGGCCGCTCACAGTGACAGTCAAAGTGCCAAACGTGGTACAGAGGGAGCAGGCAGGCAGTGGGTCAAAAGCAAAGAGGCTAGGGCAGGCAGCGTGCAAGAGTAGGCAAAAGTCCAATAGCAAGAAGTCAGAAACAGAAATGGAACACACTGGCAACAAGGCACATCAAAAGCAGGAACATCAACAATCTGGCCCAGATTGCAGAGAGGAAGTTCCTTAAAAAGGGGCAAGTGGCCAGCTATTAGAAATCACATAATGCGCTGGCTCTTATGCCCATCTTAGGGCGGGAGTACGTGCCCACTGGTCACATACAGCAGATATGAGCAGAGCAAGAGCGGTGAGAGGTGAGTAGCTGCCAACAGGGCGGCTGGAGCCGGGAACACTGACATGTGTGCATCCGTGGTCTGGACTGCAGTGCACATCGTGACAGCATGACTTGTACTAAGTATATGGTCATTGATTTGAATGACACTGAAGATCCAGTAACAGAAATCTCCTCTCCTTTCTAGTAGGATCTGTTCCTACTTCAAGCAAGAATGTTGATATAACTTGTGTTTCTTTTGTGGCTTTTCGTAAATGCTTTCCATTAAAATGTTTATTCAAGCAAGACAATATTTAGTTTGAAACTTTTTATGTAAAGTAAGACAAAACACAGATGATGTGACGGGTGTTTGTTAAGCTGCACAGTATATACAGTGAAAAATAAATTTGATAACCTTATTCACTTATGGTGTAACATTTTGCCTTAGATCACAGACCCATTCCTATTGATCTATATAGATGCAGGCAGCTTAGGGTATAAACCAGGGGTGTCAAACTCGTTTTCACCGGGGGCCACATCAGCCTCACGGTGTACCTTAAAGGGCCGACATCATTTTAGAACTGTGTAAATGTAACCTCTCCTTAACAGTTAAGAGAGCTATTAAGGAGTAGTTTCATTTGTATAGTATTACTGGTGCACTCAGCTCTTTGATGGTAATCAGGAAGATGGTGAGGCCCAGGGGGGAGGCAGGTTAGATGTGGATGCCCAGGGGAGAGGGAGGCCAGATGTGGAGGCAGGCCAGATATGGAGGCCCAGAGGGGAGAAAGGCCAGATGTTGAGGCAGGTCAGATATGGAGGCAGGCCAGATGTAGAGGCCCAAAGGGAGGAAGGCCAGATGTGGAGGCCCAAGGGGGGAGGCAGGTCAGATGTGGAGGCCCAGGGAGGGGGAGGCAGGTCAGATGTGGAGGCCCAGGGAGCGGGAGGTAGGTCAGATATGGAGGCAGGCCAGATGTAGAGGCCCAAGGGGAGGAAGGCCAGATGTGGCGGCCCAGGGGGGAGGCAGGTCAGATGTGGAGGCCCAGGGAGGGGGAGGCAGGTCAGATGTGGAGGCCCAGGGTGGGAGGCAGGTCAGATGTGGAGGCCCAGGGAGGGGGAGGCAGGTCAGATGTGGAGGCCCAGGGGGGGAGGCAGGTCAGATGTGGAGGCCCAGGGGGGAGGCAGGTCAGATGTGGAGGCCCAGGGAGGGGGAGGCAGGTCAGATGTGGAGGCCCAGGGGGGAGGCAGGTCAGATGTGGAGACCCAGGGGGCTGGCAGGTCAGATGTGGAGACCCAGGGAGGGGGAGGCAGGTCAGATGTGGAGGCACAGGGAGGGGGAGGCAGGTCAGATGTGGAGGCCCAGGGAGGGGGAGGCAGGTTAGATGTGGAGGTCCAGAGGGGAGATAGGGGTTAAGTGGGCTAACTGGTAAGCCCTGGGGTGGGGGTTATCTGATAGGATCTGGTGGAGAGGTAGAGGACTAGCTGGTAAGGCCCCAGTAGTGAAGCAACTTACCAGCCTAATTGAACAATCCTCCGCAGGAGCAGGTATCTTCTTGCCAGGCAGGAAGCTCCTCTGCTCAGCGTCCTGGCAGGGCTGCAGGGGGCGGGGCCGGAGCACTGAGCAGGCGGAGCCAGGCTGTCAGTGCTCTTCTCCTGTGCATGGAGCTGCCGGCCCCTCCCCCTGAGCGTACTTTGTGAGCTGTGCTGCCCCTGCCTGCTCCTGTCTCAGTGAAGCAGCTGCTGCGGAGCAGAGCTCAGCAACAAGTGCCGGGCCGGATAACACAAGGCAACGGGCCGGATTCGGCCCGCGGGCCTTGTGTTTGACACCCATGGTATAAACTATGAATAGGAATCTCTGAAACAGCACCTTATAAAATATTTGTTTCTGCTTGAGTTCCTCAAGTGGATGGTTGTGAATGTCACATTTGCAGTCCAAAAATAATGGTGGCGCTGCAGGAGAACTGAGAGGAAATTATAACAATGGTATACAACAAAGTTTTTTTGCTTATGTAATGCATCCAAGCAACTTTTCTTAAATCATTAAAAGCCATTTAAGGTCCACATTCTTCTGGTAGCAATTTATGAAGATAGAACTTCCACATACTCTCTGTCATCAATTTCTGTAAGAAATATATAAAATAATCAAAACATATTTCATAAATATAGCTTTTATTTCCATATGGCACAATAGTGCTACTGATAGATTGATATTGGTAAAATAATATACATCAAATGACACTGTTTAACGTGGACAGAGAAACGTAGCATGGAATGAATCCAAACAGCAGTGGTATGCGAGTACTATGAGGCATGTTTCAAAAATAAATGTAGGGACTTACCATTAGATGACAGACAGCAAGATGGATGATGACAAGGGCACATATCTAGCAATGTCCCTCGCAATGCTGGCTCTAATCAAACAGCACAGAACTACCAAAGAACACTCAAGAAGAGAAGATACTGAACAACTGACACAAGACAGAACTAAAGTAAATAGAAAAGTAAGGACAAATAGCCTCTTGCTAAATGGGTACATACATTTAAACCAGACCAGGACACAAGAGGACTAAATACATGAAATACTAGAAACAGAATGCAAGTAGATCACAAGACTCAAGCTCTAGTTTAAACATATACTCTGCACCAGCCGCCAAGGGAATATCACCTTTTAAAGAGAGCTAACAATCAACCATTGCCACTAAAACGAGCTCACATGTAGCATATAGTTAGCTGATAGTCCTGTGAGTTTTTTTTGAGGCAGTTGAATAGCAACTGCATAATCTAATCTTGTAAACAGAAGAAGACAAAATAACAGGAGAGCTGGAGAACCCTTATTCCTGGGTTTATTTGGGTTGTCCACATAATAGGCTCTTATTAAGTGGTCAGCATGAAAACTGCTGGCTGGCTACCAAAATCCCTCCTCTGGACCATAACCCTGTCCTTGTACAAGATAATGTAATTTCTAAAGATAGTAGCAGTAATAGTGACAGTGTGTTGAATGTTTCAAGCAGGTTAAAACTTACTCTGATGGGTCATATACATATTTAACGCTGTGTAAATCAATGACAAAGGAGACCTTAAACAATCATACTTTCACTTGTTATGATCCAGTTCCTAATGATCTATATGTCTTTCCACTTGACTTTAGTCAAAATAACTTAATAGAGTTATCTCACCACAATAATTAGCTTTAAATTTGTAGGCAAAAAAAAAAACTATTAGGCTATGTTCACACGGCTTAAACTGGGACATATCTTGCCCCGTATTTTGCGCCATACTGCGCTAAATACGGGGAGAGATACGTCCCCGTATCCACAGTATCCCGTATCATTCAGAATTAGGGATTACGTCTCCTCTCACCGCTCGTACAATACGACGAGTGGGGCGATAATGGGGAAATGAACGAAGAAAAATTAGACCGGGCGCTCGTCTCGTGGAATGAATCGTCGTGCGAAACCAGCGTAGGATAAAATGGTAGCTTTATTCCATAAATAACATTAAGAAGGTTGTCTTAATGCTTATTGTAACTTGCATAAGTAACAATAAGCATTAAGGCCACCTTCTTAATGTTATTTATGGAATAAAGCTACCATTTTATCCTACGTTGGTACCGCACGAGGATTCATTCCACGGGACGAGCGCCCGGTCTATTTTTTCTTCGTTCATTTTCCCATTATCATCCTGATGTCCTGCCGGCATTAGAGATTCAGACCACACGGCTGCTTTCTCCGGGGCTTTGTTTAAAGCCAATCATGTTCTTATGAGTGTTGTGCCTCTAAAGTAGTCGCACAACACCACCAGGAGCACCTTATTATTATTTTATCTTCATTTTAAATTTCAGACGTACTTTCACATAAGAGCGCCATCTTCCCCCTTTTTTCTATTTTCTATTTCCTATCGGAGTGGGGAGATGTGACATGTGAAGTATTCACTGTGTATATGCGCCGTGAATAATGAAAGTCTATGGGGCCCGGCGGGCTGCCGGCCATCCACCCCCCCTCTCGAGCACAAGGCATAATTGCAGGCGAAATATGTCCAGCAATTATTGCCGTGTGAATCTAGCCTTAGGGTACGTCCACAGGACAGATTTCAAAATACTCAACAGATTCTAATACTGAATCTGATGAGTATTTTGATGTGGTTTTCAATGTGGACTTTAGGTCGCTTTTTTTCCGCCTGATTTACAGTCAGAAAGCGAGTCCCATTTATCTCTGTGGGGTTTTGGATGCGGTTGTATCATAGAAATGTTGGAATATGTATTGTTTTACCTAAAATATAGCAGAAGAATGAACATCCAAACAATCCAACCTCAAGAGTCATTTGAGGTCTATCGATATGTTTTTACAGTCGATTTTTGATGGATTTGAAAATCCGACAGGAAATGCTTGCCATGTAGATGGACTCATACCATATACATTTTTGTTTTGATTTTGCTCTGTTATCTCCTAGGTGTGTACACAAGCTTCCCTAGGTTGCTGACCATCTGTTTCTGCTCTCACTGCTCCAGCTATCCATATCCATGGTGACTCACTTCCTGATCAGTGTTATCTCCAGATCAGGAGCTTGTTTATCTATGTTACCGACAGGTTTTAACTCATTAAAGCTCTGTAGCCTTGTGCACTACAGTTTACAAACCTCCTGCATTCATGTCACTGTAACAGAATCAGCTAGGAACAACAGAGCTGATATGCTAATCACTGCTGTAGATCCACCCACGGCATAACCATGAAGGAAGCTATTTGTGGCTCTGTGAAACAGCATAATGAGACAACCCCTTTGGTTGGAATGAGTATACATATTTTTAATGCAAATATCTTGGCAATGCTACTGCTCAATTACCTTCATAGGTTTCCTCTAGCACAAGACGTTTCATGGAATTTTTCAAAAGTAGAGATTGCTGCTCACATGAATCTTTATTTACTTGATAAGTCAGATTGTGCACCAATCCCTGATTAGGTTTTTCGTAACTGGATATGAGATCCTTGAGACTTGTGAATAACTTTTCTTTAACTCCTTTTGCTGCCTGAAGTGAGAGAAATAACCTAAGTGAGAGTATTAGCTTTGTTACAAAGAACAGAAAAATCATAAAAACTATAGAAAAACCATACTGATGACATTTTATTTCATTGGTATGAGATTATTAAAAATTAGAATGCAGATTTAAATGGACTTTTTTTAAGACTGTAAAAAAATATCTCAAGGGGAACCTTATAAGGCCAATGAATTTACTGAATATAAAAAAAGATGTTTAGCAACATCTATAAAAAAAGGATCATACACTTACAAGCAACAATGTGTTACGGTTGTCCCGGCACAGTGGGTCACAGAGCCCCATACTCCTCCTTCTGCCTCTCTGGTCCTGGGTGGCACCGTGACCTGCACATCAAATCCTGGGCAGACCTCGTAATCCCCAGTCAATATCTGCATGGACCCAAGAATCTGCTTTATCTCCAGATAGCGCAGCATCTAAATCCTCTGCAAGCCATCTGGTCTCTTTTCTTTTCCAGGTTCAGTTTCCTGATCCACTTCCGACCTGCTGACAAAAATGTCAAGGCCGATGCGCTCTCCCATGCTTCTGATGAAGTTGGTCTGGAATCTGTACCTCAGAACATCATTCCTCCTGAATGCCTGATCTCCACAACTCCCATTGACCTCCAACGTGTCACCTGGGGAAAACGTTTGTGCACCCTGCACTTAGGAAAAAGTTTTTGAAGTGAGGACATTGCTCTCTGATAGCCGTACATCCAAAAGTTCGAATATCTTGCCAAATCGAATCTTGCTACTACTGGTGGCCAAATACTATTAAAAATACCAAAGACTTTGTTGAATCCTGTTCCACGCAATAAGTCCCATCTCAAGTCTGCTGGTCTCCTGCAGCTAGTATCTGTATCAGATGTTCCTTGGACCCACATCACCAAGGACTTTAATCACTGATCTACCACCCTTCCTGAACAAGAAAGTAATTTGGGTGGTGGCTGATTGATTCTCGAAAATGGACCACTTTGTGCCACTGCCCAGTCTTCCTTCTGCTCTTCAATTGGCCAGCCTCTTCTTCCAACACATATTTTGACTGCATGGACTTCTTAAGGAGTTCAATTTGTGTCTAAATTCTGGTGAGAGCGCTGGTCTCGTATGCAGAAGGAATTGGAATTTTCATCAGCTTGCCATCCTCAAATGAATGGCTAGGTTGAGAGGGTGAACCAGATTCTGGGTAACTACCTGCACCATTTCAGCTCCACATATCAAGTTGATTGGGTCAGCCTTCTACTCTGGACAGAATTCTGCTATAACCACCAGGATTCTGACTCTACCAGGGTCTCATCCTTCTATATCATTTATGGCCAGCACCCTTGTTCTCCTCTTTCTCTGCAGATTCCTTCTGAAGTCCCTGCGGTGGATGCTCATGTCCGGGACTTCATGACAGTCTGGTGTGAGATGCGTCGCTTCTTTGAACTAGCAGTTTTACGCATGAAAACACAAGTGGATACGAGAAGAAGACCTCTTCCTATCTTTGCCCCTGGAGATAAAGTGTGGTTATCTACAAAGTATATACAACTGAAGATCCCCAGTAATAAGCTAGGTCCATTAATTCCTCCCATGATGCATGTCCTGAACTTCTTCCACGTCTCTCTCCACAAACTGGTGGTCCTCAACTACTTCTCCTGAAAGGTCGCTTCTCCATTAACAAAAGTGGCAGGCAATAAACATATGTCAAATAGGTGGGCTCAAAGTCAGAATAACAAGAAAACTAAACCATAAACCAAGCACACCAGTATAAGCAAAAGCTGTAACCGTGAATGCTACAGAGCAGAAGTGGTCTACTTAAAGGGGTTTTGCCACAATCTCATTTCATACCTCCTGTATCCAGCTCTTCAGCTGGATACAGGAGCGTCTGTATACGCCCGAAACGCGTCGGTGCTTTATCCCTGTCTGTACCCTCCTATTTGTGCCTTCATATAAGTAAACTTGGCTTAAAGATTATCCATCGCTGGACCCGTTGTTTTCCTTTTGGATTTTGTCTTTGGGGCCGCGGCTGGCGGCCAGGATCCGGAGCGAAGGAGAGCCAGAGGCAGTGCTGGACGTCTCATTCTACTATAGCCGTACACGGACTTGCATGATGAGTGCATTCCCATTAACTTTACTTTGCATTATTTAAAAGAAAATTCATTTAAAATGGTGCCAGGCTGCGGAAAGAAAGGAATTCAAGTTATACAGCCAAAGCGTCTGTTCCCTCTCCTCCACCCCCACAAACCCGTGGGTTGAACAGGAAAAAAATCCAATTGTGCCTTTGTTTTATGGGTTTAGTTTTTGTTGCAGTTTACATTGAACAGTTTAATTGACATTTATATTCCGCAGGTCAGTAAGTATACAAGGGCTACATTATAACAACTATATAGTGACTCATACCATCATAATATTATTATTCAAACCAATGTACCAAGACCAATATTACCAATAACAACAATATACATAGACCAAATAATACCGCCACACACCACTACCATACAGTGACTAATACCACCATAATGTTACTGACCAAATCAATATATCAGGACCAATATTACCAATAACAACAATATACAAGGACCATATAATACTGCCACATCATGATCACATATTTAGACCATGAAGAGACTGAATAAAACTATAGTACTGTTACTGAATATAAACCATTACACTTAGACCACTATTACCTCATAGAGTGACCATATAGCGGTAGATAGCAGTTGTACACAGGAGCTCTGCAGCCATATAAGTGAAGTTACATTAAATGACTCACAGGTAATGTCTAATTTGATGAGAGTCATTCTCTTTCCCTCTTCTTTCTCCATCCGGTCCAGACCTCCCTGCAGGTCAGATGTGGAGGCTCAGGGGGGAGGCAGGCCAGATGTGGAGGCCCATGGGGGAGGCAGGTCAGATGTGGAGGCCCATGGGGGAGGCAGGTCAGATGTGGAGGCCCAGGGGGGAGGCAGGTCAGATGTGGAGGCCCAGGGGGGAGGCAGGTCAGATTTGGAGGCCCAGGAGGATGGCAGGTCAGATGTGGAGGCCCAGGGGGGAGGCAGGCCTGATGGTGGAGGCCCTGGGGGGAGGCAGGTCATATGTGGAGGCCCAGGGAGGGGGAGGCAGGCCAGATGTAGAGGCCCAGGGGGGGAGGCAGGTCAGATGTGGAGGCCCAGGGGGAGGCAGGTCAGAAGTGGGGGCCGGGGGGGGAGGCAGGCAGATGTGGGGGGCCCAAAGGGGAGGCAGGGCAGATGTGGAACCCCCCGGGGGGGGAGGAGGCTTAGGAAGGGGGGGGGTAGAGGGAGCCCAAAGGGGAGGAGGAATTGGGGGGGTTCGATTTAACCCCCCAAACTCAAATTTTTCCCGGGGGAAGCGGTCTGTACCCGGGGGGGGCGGTTAATGGTGGACCCCGGGGGGGGGGGGGGTCATATGTGGGGGGGGGGGAGGAAGGAGTTAGGGGGGCCCCCCCCCCCCCCCGGGGGGCTCCCGATTTGGGCCCCGGGGGGGGGGGCAATTAGGCCCGGGGGGGGGCGGCGGGGGGAGGCCGGTGGGGGAAGGAATGTGGAGGAAGGGGGGGGGAGGGTCAGAGTGGAGAGGGGCCTTTGGGGGGGGAGGTTTGTGGAAGCCAGGGGGGGGGGGGCAAGTAATGTGGAGGCCCAGGGAGGGGAGCAGGGAGATGGGAGGCCCCGGGAGGGGGGGCAGGGCAGATGTGGGGGCCCAGGGGCGGGAGGAGGTCGATGTGGAGGGCCAGGGGCGGGAGGCAGGTAGGTTTTGGAAGGCCCCCGGGAGGGGGAGGCAGGTCAGATGTGGAGGCCATGGGAGGGGGAGGCAGGTCAGATGTGGAGGCCCAGGGAGGGGGAGGCAGGTCAGATGTGGAGGCCCAGGGAGGGGGAGGCAGGTCAGATGTGGAGGCCCAAGGAGGGGGAGGCAGGTCAGAAGTGGAGGCCCAGGGGGAGGAAGGCCAGATGTGGAGGCCCACGGGGGGAGGCAGGTCAGATGTGGAGGCCGAGGGGGGAGGCAGGTCAGATGTGGAGGCCCAGGGGGGGGGGCCGGTCCGATGTGGAGGCCCAGGGGGGAGGCAGGTCAGATGTGGGGGCCCAGGGGGGACGCAGGGGCCCGATGGTTGAGTAGGTCAGATGTGGAGGCCCAGGGAGGGGGAGGCAGGCCAGATGTGGAGGCCCAGGGGGATGGCAGGTCAGATGTGGAGGCCCAGGGGGGAGGCAGGTCAGATGTGGAGGCAGGTCAGATGTGGAGGCCCAGGGAGGGGGAGGCAGGTCAGATGTGGAGGCCCAGGGAGGGGGAGGCAGGTCAGATGTGGAGGCCCAGGGAGGGGGAGGCAGGTCAGATGTGGAGGCCCAGAGAGGAGGAGGCAGGTCAGATGTGGAGGCCCAGAGAGGAGATAGGGGTTAAGTGGGATACCTGGTAAGACCTGGGGTGGGGGTTATCTGATAGGATCTGGTGGGGAGGTAGAGGACTAGCTGGTAAGGCCCCAGCAGTGAAGCCACTTACCAGCCTAATCGAGTGGTCCTCCGCAGGAGCAGGTATCTTCTTGCCAGGCAGGAAGCTCCTCTGCTCAGCGTCCTGCCAGGCCTGCAGGGGGCGGGGCCGGAGCACTGAGCAGGCGGAGCCAGGCTGTCAGTGCTGTTCTCCTGTGCATGGAGCTGCCGGCCCCACCCCCTGAGCTCACTGTGTGAGCTGTGCTGCCCATGCCTGCTCCTGTCTCAGTGAGAGAAGCAGCTGCGGAGCAGAGCTCAGCAACAAGTGCCGGGCCGGATAACACAAGGCAACGGGCCGGATTCGGCCCGCGGGCCTTGTGTTTGACACCCATGCTCTATATAGTAGGCAGCCCCCTCGAATTATACAGACAGATAGGAAGATGCTTCTTTTACGTAGAATTGACCTTAAAAATTAGTCAGATAAGTAGACAGACTCTTCCTATTAAGTATGTAAAGTCCCCTTTCAATATAGGGTTCCCTTCAATTGGTAGATAAGTAGGGCCCCACAGGACGTAGATAGGTATAAAGGGTCCTCTTTAGTAGGCAGATATATATAGCCCCCCCCGTATATAGGTGGGTAAATAGCGTCTCCCCACCCAGGCTTCGAGGTAGGTATATAGCACCTGCATCCCAGAAAGGTAGGTATATAGGGCTCTACCCCACAGTTAGGTAGTTAGGTAGCTGTATATAGGGATTTCCCCCCAGGTAGGTAGTAAGGTAGGTATACTGTGTCCCCCTATGTAAAATAAATAAATAAATATATAATACTCACTTCTCCTCTCTTATGCTGCTAATCTCCTCTTATCACGCCGCTCGCTCCAGGACAACAATTCCATCGTCTATTATACCCTAAGCCTATCGCTAGGCTTAGGGCTTAGTATAGGTAGCGGCGCAATGACATCATTACATCATAGTTGCCAACTTTTGAAAATGAAAAAGCAGGAGAAACTAGTGGGCGACTCGCGTAGCGCGCCGCGGCAAAAATTTGCATGGACACGCCCATCTTGATGGTATGCCACGCCCCTTCAAAAAGCCACACCCACTCCACCTAACTGCATAACGGCTTTGGAAGAAAGCCAGGTAGATGCCCTTTATACCCAGGGAGTCGCCCCCCATAACCCGGTAGTGCCCTTACAGGCAGGTAGATGCCCCTTGTAGCCAAATAGATGCCCTCTCTGTAGCCAGGTAGAGCAAAATTTGTAGCCAGGTAGATGCCCCCTTTGTTAGCCAGGTAGATGCCCCCATTGTTTGCCAGGTAGTGCCCCCATTGTTTGCCAGGTAGTGCCCCATTGTAGCCAGGTAGTGCCCCCCATTGTAGCCAGGTAGTGCCCCCATTGTAGCCAGGTAGTGCCCCCAGTGTAGCCAGGTAGTGCCCCTCTGTTGCCAGGTAGACCCCCCCATTGTTAGCCAGGTAGTGCCCCCTCTGTTGCCAGGTAGTGCCCCCTCTGTTGCCAGGTAGTGCCCCCTTTAGTAGCCAGGTAGTGCCCCCTTTAGTAGCCAGGTAGTGCCCCCATCGTTAGCCAGGTAGACCCCCCATTGTAGCCAGGTAGTGCCCACATTGTAACCAGGTAGTGCCCCCATTGTAGCCAGGTAGTGCCCCATTGTTGGCCAGGTAGTGCCCCCATTGTTGGCCAGGTAGTGCCCCCTCTGTTGACAGGTAGATGCCCCCATTGCTTTCCAGGTAGTGCCCCCTCTGTAGCCAGGTAGATGCCCCCTCTGTTGGCCAGGTAGTGCCCCTCTGTAGCAGGTAGTGCCACCCATCGTTAGCCAGGTTAGTGCCCCCATTGTTAGCCAGGTAGTGCCCCCATTGTTGCCAGGTAGTGCCCCCATTGTTAGCCAGTTAGTACCCCCATTGTTAGCCAGTTAGTGCCCCCTCTGTTGCCAGGTATTGCAGCCGTGCAGCCGTGCGTCACTTCCCCTGTGACGCTGACCTGTATGTACACCGCGCACAGCAGCGCCGGACATACAGGGGGAGGAGGCAGGATGGAGCGATCCCTTCTGCCTCGTCCCTGCTCAGCGAGGTTCCGGGTGGGTGAAGCGGGCGCAGCGGGCGCAGCGGCCGCTTCCCCCGCCTGTGGGAACGGACCGGCGGCGCCAGAGTAGTGCACCAGCGCAACACCGGCGCCGCAGTCATTTAAAGGCCCCCCGCCGCCTGCTGGCGGCGGGAGGAATGCCAACCCCCCCGGGAGGGCGGGGTGGGGGACCCCAAATAGCGGGACCCCCCCCGCCAAAAACGGGAGAGTTGGCATGTATGCATTACATCGTGCCGCTGCCACTAGACGGCTGAACGGCCCAGTGATGAAGCGTGTGGAGAGAGGAGACTGTGGGTCCCCTGGCTCAAGGGCTTGGTCATACTTGCGACACCTATAACTAAATCACTGGTCACATAACCTAAACTCTGGTTGGCTAATATACACTGTGCGTTTCATACTGACAGGAAGTTTGTCTCTCTATGCGTTGTTATTAGACTAACTTTGAGCCTCCAATAGGAATGCAGAGAGATTCATGTATGGGTCACACAACCATGCTGACTGTATCAGCAACTCAGGTTACATGACTCGGTAGCAGCAGTGAGAAATCATGGATTTTGTGTAACTAGAAGGAACTTCTAATGAAATAAAGGAAAAAAACCAGAGTGGTCCTTTAAGTAATCAAGACATAATGCTGTATATAATTGTAGCAAAGCTTTGGAGGAACTGAAACACTCAAAGCAACACATGGCATGCACTGTGAATTAATATAAATGTTTCTTACATGAATCATGTAATGCCCATTAATATCTTGAGAAATTCTGTATGTTTAGATTATTCTTCAAGGCCTAGCAAAAAATACAATAGGATTTATGTGTACAGATTTAAATTTATTATTCTCTGTATCTGTCTAGTTATACTAAATGTAACATTTTTTGATTTATCACATCTACAGTATATAGTAAAACCTAAATGACTCAGCAATGCTAGAAGTTTAAGATATGGGTTATGTACTATATGGCTTAAAGAGATTTTACCACAAAGGCATTTCATTCCTGGTTTGACCTGCTTCAGCTTTCAGTGTGCTCAAAAGGAGACTTGTATGATTTGTTTGAACTGCATACCATGTGACCTAGCAGACTTGCCATACCTTTCTCCACAGTGTGCTAACTCTAGTCAAACAAAGGTCTATATGTATATGTAAGAAGGCAGAAGAGGCAGTCTCCTGTTTGAAGTCTGCCTTTGCCTCTGCACCTATCTTGTCTAGGCCAAACCCTGAGTACACCTTTTCCTTGAAGTGGAAGCCTCATCCAAAGACAAGACAATCACATGCGTTTTTTTTTTTCTAAGACTTTCTCTCCTGCCGAAAAAAATTGCACTGTAGGGGATTGAGAATTGCTGGTCATTAAGTTGGCTTTGGAAGAATGATGGCATTTACTAGAGGGGGCTTGTCGTCTGGTCAACATATTCACTGACCATAAAAGCCTATCGTATCTTTAGAAAACACAACACTTGAATCCACAACAACTGAGGTGGTTCTCCAAGTTTGATTTCTTGATACACTTCAGACCAGCAGACAAGAATTTCAAAGCTGATGCTCTCTTCTGTGCCTCTGATGTCTCTTGCCTAGACTCCACACCACGGTATATTGTTCCTCCTGAGTGTCTGATTTCAGCAGCGCCCAAGGAAAATAATTTTGAAGGAGGGCATTCTTCTTTGCTGGCCGGGCATCCTGGAGTTCGAAAATCTTGCATGCTCATATCTTGCTATTACTAGTGGCCTAATCTGGGTTATGCTGTAAAAAACTTTGCTCTTTCTTATGCTGTGTGTGGCCACAGCAAGACTCCCCGCCACAAACCTGCTGGTCTTCTGTAACCCTTCCCCATTCCGGAGTGTCCTTGGACTCATATAGCCATGGTCTTCATTACTGACTTACCAGCCTCCTCAAACAACACCATCATCTGGGTGGTTACGGATCGGTTCTCAAAGATGTACCCCTTCATGCTTCTGTCTGGTCTCCCCTTGGCTCCTCAGCTTGCTGGCCACTTCTTCAGCATATCTTCCAACTGCATGTCCGTCCTCGGCATATCGTCTCAGACCAGGGGGTCCAATTCATCTCTAAATTCTGGTATGCACTGTGCGCCCAACTTCAGGTCAAATTAGACTTTTTAGCCTATCATCCCCAAACCAACAGTCAATTAGAAAGAGTACACCAAGTTCTGGGAAACTATTTGTAGCACTTTGTCTCAGCATGCCAAGATGACTGGTCCAACCTTTTAACCTGGGCAGAATTTTCTTATAACCATCTGGAATCTGGGAAGAGCCTCACCCTTCTATTTTGTCTACGGGCAACACCCTATATCCCCCTTCCCTCTAGTAGTCTCGTCTGATGTTCCCGCCTTGGATGCCCATGTCCGAGACTTCAAGAAAATTTGGCAAGAGACCAGACAAGCTTTACTGCATCCTCTCGCATAAAGTCTCAAGCAAACAGCAGAGAAAATCACTCCCCCATCTTCCCTCCTGGGGATAAGGTGTGTCTGTCCGCTAAAGTATGTACACCTGGAGATCCTAAGCTACAAGTTTGATTCATGGTTGCGTGGTCCACTCAAGGTGTTCCAATGTATCAACCCAGCTCCACCTTCCTTCATCTATATGCATTATGTCTCCATCCTCAAATCAGTAATCCTCAACCGCTTCTCCCTAGAAGACGTGTTTCCAACGCCTGAAGTCATCTCCTCTGACATCTTTGAGGTAAAGGAGATTCTGGCTGAGAAAACGGTTAGGGGGAAGTGGTATTACTTCATTGACTGAAAGGAGTTCGGACCTGAGGAGAGACCAATATCCTTGACTAGGACCTTGTCCTGGAATTTCTGTAGTCTAAGAAGAGGGCAAGGCCTAAACGGGGAGGGTCCTGTGTCCTGTTACTCGGCATAGTTACTTACCTTGCTGCGTTCCACATGACCTCCACTTACTAATAGCAGTGGTTTTGTTACTGACTGCCTAGTAATCAGTTACTCTGCTAATGTAGTTATGCATATAAATGGGAGATCATACTCAGTAATTGTGACTTTTACTATAGCAGTAGAATAAAAAATTAATGTTTCATTGGCAGCACTTAGAATAATAGCTCTAATTTCAATATACATGTTCATACTTATAGTTGGCTGAATGTGAATCATTTGGAAAACCAATAAATAAATGTATGGGATGATTTAGAGCATGCTGTTTGATGTACATAAGACAAATTGCTGTAATCAAGATAGATCATACAAACTGACTTGAAGTCACTTGTGGTCAAATATAAATGGGTCTTCTAGTTAAAATGAGTCTACAAGTGTGACAAAAAAATTAAGGGGAATGTGTCATCAAAAATGACTTATTGTTTTACTCACGTTTTTATGTTAAACATATTGTTTTTTTTTTTTTAATTTTCCATATCACTTTTAATATTTTTTTAATAGTTCTGAAGTCCTGCAGTTTTCACTTTGGCCAATAAGCCTGATAATAGTCTGACACTTACTGTTCTGTAGGAAAAGATTTTCAGCACTCTCCTCATTATCAGCACAAGCAGGGTCAAACTGATAGGAGACACCAATATGTATAGATAACACAGAATCCACCAGTCACAATAGGAGATAGCCACAGCTCTCCCTCTCCCTGTACACTGACTTCTTCCGAAGTCACAGAGCAGGCCTAGAAAGTCAATGGGACTGATTCAGTCTTAAGGCTCCTATGTCCAAGAAGCTGCTTTAAAGTATCTCTCTGACTGCTGTTAAAAGCAGTGCAAGCAAGAATATTGTCCCCACAATCACATATAGACAACTGAATTGAGAAATCTACATCAGAAAAAAACGACTAAGAAAAGAATATGGATCAGGGTCTTGATTCAATAAGTAAAAAAAAAAAAATGCCAACAGATTCCCTTTAAGTAAAAATATGTTAGTCTTTCCCACCCTGAGGCATAAATTTACGTGGCGAAGGCAGGAAGGGAGTATGAAGTGGGCTCACTCACTGAGCTCGCTCCATGAATGTCAGGTGATAGCTGTTAGATACAGCTGATACCTACAGCTAACAGCAGGAATTGGGGCCGGTTCTGATATCTATTGTTAATGCTTTAGACACGGTGCCATAATGAAAAGCTTAAAGGGGTTGTCTCACTAAAATGATTGCTTTTTATGTTAAAGATCTTGAAAAAACAAGTCACTTTGAAATATATGTTCATTAACAGTGTCCTACATATTCCTAGATATCCCCTCTTGTATGGGCTACATCAGCTCCTCAGGTCGCTAGAGCTACAGACCTGTTTGATCTATCCTGATAGGCTGCCATCACTGGTTGCTATAGCTACAGACCTGGCTTCTACTGCAGCCTAGTGGAAGCCAGTAAACACGCCCCTGAATTCAAAGTGAAACCAAGAAAACAGGACTGAGGTGAGATGAATCAATGTAGTGAGACAACCCCTTCAATGAAGGCTTCCATATCTGCTATGTTACTGCTCCAATTACTTACTGCCATAGGCAGGAACTGATGAGTGCACCATCTTGGTACAGCCTTATATAAATCATGAAAAACGGTGTACAAGCCATTGCACCCTCTAGTGCTGAAAAAAGTTGTAAAAATATAGAAAATAAAAAAACTATTAAGGGCCTCATGTATGAAAGCTACTGTATCTAGGTTTAAGACTTTCTTTGTTGCCCATAGCAATCAGAGCACTCCTTTCATTTTTTAAGAGCACTATCTGAAACGAAAGGAGAGCTCTGTTTGGTTGCAAGGCTCGCCATGACCTCTCCCCTCCATACATCTCTGCCCTAATTTCCAAATATCTCCCCTCACGCAATCTCCGCTCCTCACAAGACCTTCTCCTCTGCTCTCCCCTTATCAGCTCCTCACACAACCGTCTCCAAGACTTTTCCCGTGCTTCACCCACACTCTGGAACTCACTGCCCCAACACATCAGACTCTCCTCCACTTTCACCAGCTTCAAAAGCAACCTGAAAACCCATTTCTTCAGGCTTGCCTATAACCTAACAATATCCAAAAAGAACAATTCCTCTAAAATATAACTTTTAATTAATAATATTTAAAAACCTATCCAGGTAATGTACAACAAAATCAAAAAATATACAAAAAGTATCTCTTTGACTGCTGTTAAAAGCAGTGCAAGCAAGAATAGTGTCCCCACAATCACATATAGACAACTGAATTGAGAAATCTACATCAGAAAAAAATGACTAAGAAAAGAATATGGATCAGGGTCTTGATTCAATAAGTAAAAAAAAAAATGCCAACAGATTCCTTTTAAGTAAAAATATGTTAGGATTATAGGTATCTGTATATGATACTCTATTTATACTGCTGCATTTTTTGTACTGTCTACTTTCTATATCTGCATGTGGAATATGATATTCCATATGTACTGCTGCATTCTTTGAACTATCCACCATTTATACCTGTATGTGGAATTTATCCTCTTTTTTCCCTCATCCCTGTTTCTATACTAGCTTTAAGGGACTTTGTAGGGTGTAATAGAGGCCCATATTTTGTGGGGTCGCCCTTTTCGGGGCGGGTTCTCTGCTGTGGGACAATAATAGGTGCCTGAGTAGGGATTGGATAGGTCAGGCCCTATATTGTTCTTTATGTGTGTAGGGATATTTGTCCTTCACTATTATGGTTTATTTTTTGATTTTGTTGTACATTACCTGGATAGGTTTTTAAATATTATTAATTAAAAGTTATATTTTAGAGGAATTGTTCTTTTTGGATATTGTTTCGATTTATCTATTCCTTATTTGTGCACTTGGGACCACTTTTGGATCTTTTGCCTATAACCTACACTAACCTTGTTGTCACTACTTCCTCCACAAACATGTCTGCCCTTCACCTCCTGTCTCTTTCCCCCTCCTTGTAGATTGTAAGCCCTCGCGAGTAGGGTCCGCTCTCCCTCTGTCATGCCAATTGTCATTAATCACTTATCAGTGTACTCGTTTGACTTATGTTATGTATGTAACCCCCTCGAATGTACAGCGCCCTGCATTCAATGGCGCTTTAAAATAAATAATAATAATAATAATACACAAGGCCCTAAGAGTACAAAACATCCTACTTTTGCCATCCTACAAATAAAAAAAAAATAAACAAGTTACACATAATTGGTATAGCTGCGTCCGTAAAAGTATGATCTATTAAAATATAACACCATTTACCCTGCATGCTGAACACCATAGAAGAATAAAAAAAATCCAAACTCCCAACTGCATTTTGGATCATTTCAAGCCCCAATAAAACGGAATAAAAAGTGATCAAGCGTTGGTAATTTCACATTGATTGTTTCAGTTTGGATTGTTGTTATTATTGAAAAATGGAGAAGAGTGACGACATTGATATTGTAACATTCTGTACAAGATGAGAATCACATGCTACATTTATGAGATGCTGTCTCTGATTTGCTATATTGTGTATGCTCCTCTTCTCAATAAAAATAATTTACAAAAAAAAAGTGATCAAAATATATGTTAGAGTCTATGATAAATTAATGCAAACTATGTTAACTCTTTAACGCTGCAGACAGTTTTGGATTTTCTGACAGAGCCCCCTTTTTCAAAGCTAGTGTGTCATTTTATTTGGGAATTACTTTTTCATGGTTTTTACCTGTACATGTGATTTTGAGACATTTTTTTCATGGCAAATTATAGTTTAGGGTAATAATAAACTACAATTGATAATTGTGTTTTAAATTTTTAAAACACCAACATTTTGTGAAAATCTGGAAGAATTTGCCATTTTCCAACTTGAAAATACTTTGTGTGCAGGACAAATAGCCATGCTGCACATAATAGTTTATAACTAGAATTTATCATATGCTTATTTTACGCTGGCATACTTTTTTAAAAAAGCAGTATAAACTTTTCTCTGTGGGTTGATATGATTGCAACAGTAAAATTTATATATTTTTTTTAATGTTGTAGTACTTTTACACAATAAAAATAATTAGAAAAAAATCTTGTTTTTGAATCACTATGTTTTAAGAGTCATAACGTTTATTTTTATGTTGATGGAGCTTTGTTATGGTTTTTTGTGAGATAAGTTAACATTTTAATTGATACTATTTTGGGTTCCAGATGACTTTTTGATAATTTTTTATTGCATTTTTTTGGGCAGTGGGATGCATAAAGCAATTATTCCATTGTTTTTTATTTAATTTTTTGGCATTCATTGTGAAGATAAAATATCATAAAAATTGTATAGCCTAGATTGTTAGGGGATGCAGTGATACCAGTCAAGTAGTTTATTTTATTATTTTTTTGAGTGATTAACATTTGTAATGATGAAAGTATGGTGTGTGTTTCTTACTTTACTTTATTTCTCACTAGTTTCTTTTTTTTTTTCTATTGTCCCACTATGGGACTGGACTGACCAATCACTTGATCATTGTAATGATACATTATAGTACATGACTACAATGCAGTGTATTATGTTGACGTCAGTCAGCCTGTCAGACCCTATCTTACGTCAGGGCTTGATAGGCCTACCTTTCAGATAGACTGGAGGTTGCTGTTAAGCTTCCAGCTGCCATGGTAACCATTGGCGCTCTTTGAATACACAGCAGAGGTGTCGGTAAAGAACATAAGGAGCTCTCAGTAAACTTTGTGCATGCATGGTCACTATTGACCATGGCATCAAAGATGCTAAGGGGCCAGGATCAGAGTAAATTCCAGTTGCGGTCATTAGAGCAGATTTCCAGCTATATGTAACAGCTGGTCTCCCACAGAGAAAATGTAGACATAACTTTTGAACCCACATGATCCCCATGCCATTAATGTAGTAATTTGTGGGAATCCCTTGTCAACCATGACTTATAGTTACATCAAATGTCAGAAAGTCTAAATGCTAATAGTTAATATGCTTATAAAAACATTAACCCATTAGTGACTTCTATTTCAAGTCTCAGAACTTAATAACAACCAGTTATTTTCATTTTTGTATTGCCACATTATTTTATTTTTCTGTCATTGTGTAAAAAATTTTTGTTCTGCTGCATTCCAAGTCCCATAAGGGTATGTTCACATGCCGTATTTGCAGGACGTACTTGCACTGCAAAACATCCTAAGTATGCCTTGCAAATATGGTAAATCCTAGCACTCATTGGATGCTATGATTACCTGCAGTCTTCCTAGGTGGGTACTGTGCGCCGGCAGAAAGAAGTGACATGTCACTTCTGGCCCGCACATAATTCTAAAGCAGCAGGCGTATAGCAGCATGCCGATTTACGCCTGCTATAAACCGTCTGAACATACCCTAACACTTTTTTTGTTGACAAATTAATACCATTTTGGGGTATATGCAACTTTTTGAATGCCTTCTATTCTGTTTTGTGGGAAGCAATTTTATTTTAGAACACTCACTATATAGAATAAAAATTTGGATAATTTTATATGTCAGGTTGTTGTAGATTTGAAATCAATTGGGTATTTTTTTTTATTAAAAAGATTAAGTGAAAAATGGGAAATGTTTTTTACCTATGACCTTTTTATTACTTATGTATGAAACATTTGTATATCATATTATAGTCCCACTTTGACATGTAATAATTTAATTGCTTAGTGTACAGAGTACACCGCACTACCAATATAGTGTAATGCATTAAGACTGTCAGTGTAAAACTAATAAGCATAAGGTGAAGGTAGATCTGGGGCCATGCAATCACTTCACAGCAGTAATGGTGGGCTGACAAAAGGAGCCTCCTTCTTCTAAAACAACTTAGATGTCGCTGTTGTTTATGACCAAGGCCTACAAGGGTAAGTTCACACAGTGCATTTGCGGGACAATACGCCCGAATTACACACCGCAAATACGGTCATTGATAGCTCTCATTGAGACCTATGATTACCTGCCATCTTCCCTGGCGTAAAATCACCATGTCACTTCTCCCGGAGCTTACCCACCAGGGAAGATGAAAGTCAATGGGAGCTGACTGTCAAAGCTTTAGAAGTACACATTGGCCAGCGCGTACCTTCTAAAACACCTGGCGTATCGCGGCACGTACAGTACACGCCGAAATATGCCTTGTGAACATACTCTAAGGGGTATATGTCCAGGATCAAAGCTTTCTCTGTTCCTAGCTGTTACAGCCAAGGCTGCCATCAGTCATCTATTAACCGTTTCAGGACCCCATACAGCCAAATCAAATGGGGCCTCCACCCGTTACTAGTTCCTATTTTTTAACATATCAGTGGGCCCTTTTTTGGTTAGGGCCGCTGACAGGAGTACTGCCTGTACTGCCCTATTGGTACTCCTAGTTAAAGCAGAAACCTGTCATCAGCACATCAGCAGGATTAAGGTCCAATAATAACAGCCAAATGGTGATCACGAAGGAGTTTAACCCCTTAACCCCTCCAAATAAAAATAAAAATATGGCTCTTAGTTTTTCTACTCCCAGCCTTCCAAAAGCCCTAACGTTTTGATTTTTCCACCTACATAGACAAATTATTTTGCGGGACAAGATGTACTTTCTAATGGTGTGATTCATTGTACCATAGAATATACTGGGAAACGTGTTGCAAAATGTGAAAAAAAAGTACTTGAGCCATGTTTGTGGGTGTTTTGCTTTTACGGCATTCAATCGTTGAGAATAAATGATGTGTTATCTGCATTCTTCAGGTTGATTTAAATCTGGCAATACCAAACATGTAGGGTTTTCGTTATTTTTTGGTGCCGTAAAAAAATTCCAAATATTTTATGAAATTTGCGCCGCGGCACCATTTTCTGCAACCGATAACTTTGTTTGTATTAACACCTACGGACCTAAGTGAGGGGAAGGCTGAAGTGTACTTTTTATTGCTACCAGCTTGGAATAAACATGACATTTTTTTATCCAATTTATTTAAATTTTTAGGGGACGTGAGATGACCAAAAAAAATGCAATTTTGGCGTCTGGAATTTTTTTTCTTCTACAGTGTGCACCGTAGGGGATAAATTATGTTATATTTTAATAGACTGGACTTTTTGCGGATGGGACGATACCAAATATGTGTAACTTTTTAATTATTTTAATTTTTTATTTTTAAAATAACAAAGAGGGGGTGACTTGAACTTTTAATTTTTTACACTTTAAAACATTTTTTTTTTTACTTAAACTTTGAGTCCCCCTAGGGTACTTCACCACTAGGGTACTCGATCATTTATACAGCCTAATGTATTGCATAGACAATGCATTAGGGTGTACCAATATGGCCTTTACAAGGCTTCCAGCTGCCATGTTCACCGATCAGGAGCCTGCAAATTTTCCGTGGGCAGATCGAAGTGAGGGACAGTGTGCAGCACCGTTTCTCAGTGATTTAGATGCCGTGGCCATCTTAGCTGTGGTGTCTAAGAGGTTAAGCCATCCCAAGTGTAAGCTGCAATTAGAAGCTAGCACCCGACGGCTGTGTAGCAGGATCGCAGCAGCTCCTTAACACCACTAGGATATACTCATATATCCAGGTGGGTTAAGGTGTTAAGAAAATAGTATAATGATGTTAGCATACCTTCACACTTAAAGCGACATGTCAGAATTGGGCTTCGCCATTTTTTTGGGTGTATTTTTCACCAAAAAACTGTTGTAGCCCTATTCTCTATATATATGAACTGTCTGCACCAAAACTAGTTGTTCTCCTAAAATATGCTATGCAAGGTATTCCACATGCCAGATTTATGACAGGTTCAGACATTCAGATGCACTATAGACTTAATGTTCTTTAACTCCTTAACGACTGCCCACCATCTTTTTAAGGCGGCCATTTCAGGTCGTTCGTCTGCAGCGATGTCTTTTGGCGTTGCAGCAGACATCGGAGTTTGTGGCGCCCTACACAGCGTACTACACAGTTTGCGACGTAATACACAGCCCTGTTCCCAGCGCAACTCCGGTAAGCGCTGGGGAGCCGGGGAAACCTCCACTGCCCTGTGCTTTAACCCTTTGCGGTTAGTCACCGCAGCGCAATCAAAGGGTTTCCCTGCTCTGTCGGGTGATCATGACACCCGGTGACCCGACAGAGTCCGGTGAACGGCTGCACAGTCAGCCCTGGGGACCTAGAGTAGCCCCAGGACTGTCTGTGTAGCAAGCCAGTGATAAGAGCATACACTGTGCTGCCCTGATCACTGCCTGTTTCAGACTGACCCGGATTATAATGAATTAGCATATATGAATATGCTAATACATTAATAAGTGTAAAAAAAAAAAAGCAAAACAATTATCCCGTCATGGGATTTAAAAAAAAAAAGGTAAAAAACAAAAAAGTGTAAAAAAAAAATAATAAAAAAAAAATAAAAATAAATATTAAATAAAAAATAATTGTGCATACATTACCCTACACATATTAGGTATCCACATGACCATAATAACAAGTAGAATTAATCTAACAAATTATTAAATGTGAAATGTGAATGGTGTAAAAAAAACAAAAAAATTCTGCAATTATTTTTAAGTGAACTTAAAATATTCCCCCATAAAATACAACTCGTCTAGAACAAAACGATTTCTCAAACAACTGCGTTGTTGAAAAAATAAAAAAGTTACAAATATTGAAATGCAAGGAGGCAAAAACTAAAAAAATTTTCTGGTCATTAACTACTTTTCAGGTGTTCGGCTTAAGGGTTTAAAACTGTTGTGCCAGTGCCTATTCTGACATGTCACCTCTAGATTTTGCATGGCAATTTTTGTTGAAAAAGAAGAGTCCTAGCATGTTTTTTCTGGCTTAATCATTTTTCATGCAGTTTTTGATGTTTTGTTTTTTAAAAAAAAAAAACCTATCCAGTTCCATAAAATTATCTTTCAATGGGGTAGGGAAAAATAAAAAAAAAGGTATACTCAGCTCTCTGTCCCGCATCGCTGCCGAAGTCCCAACACTAGACCTCGAAAGTGCAGAGATCCCAAGTCACTTTAGAGTGGCAAAGACAGAGGATGGGGGTGAATATACCTTTTTTTTTTCTATCTTGGTCTCATTTAAAGATAGTTTTACAGGACTGGACAACCCCTTTAAATATATTATATAATGGTAAAGCATATTTAAGCTATCATCCGTGCGCCACATAAAAAACATGAAAGCGCATTTTTGCAAGGATTCAGCTAGTGACACCAGTTTTTATGTCAACATGAAAACATGAAATCTAGACAGGTGCATTTATTAACATTGTTTCAGACTAGTCCACTTGCCACTGATAGAAGTGCACAAGTTGGTTGAATGTTCTTGTGATATATATATATATTATATTATTTTTTACATATACTGATATATATAAAATATATATATATATATATATAATACAAAATATATATATATAATATATATATATATATATATATATATAATATTATATACATATATATAGTAATCTAACAAGGAAGAAAGTGTTCCAGCACTGCAGAGGCTGGGTAGAAGTAAAGAGGGAAAAGGTTAAAACTTTTATAACGTTTATTCCATGTTGACTAAAAAAGAAAAAAGCATGGCAATATATGGACACCATGGTTGACATGTATGAAGTCTTTTCAGCCAGATATCTAGCGCAGTCCCGTTCGCTAGATTTTTACATCGCTCACAGCACTTTATAGTGCGCCTGATTTCAGAGGGTGTGCGGGAGGCGGGGCACACTAGAACCGTACAAAGCTATCGATTTATAGCTTCAGTACAACAATTGCAGGCACAGTACTGTTGGAACAGGTAAACCCCTTTCAAAGCAGTAAAGAATTGTCGTTTCTGCACTAGAATGCGCCTGATTTATTATCCGCAGTAGAGCGGGTTCATAAATCAGGCGCATTCTACACTATTCTTATGCGCAAAAAAATTGCCGTCTAAATGCCATAAATCATACGTCGGCCCCATATGCCTTGCTCTCAAACATGGTGTCCATATTTCACTATGTTTTTTTTTTTGTGTTTAATCAATATGAAATAAAAGTTATAAGGTTTTAACCTTTTTCATCTTTTTATCTTCCCTCCCTCAGTAGTGCTGAATCATTTTCTTTGCTGTAACACTGCTTTAGTTATGCCTCTTATCTTGGGGCTGGATCGGGGCACCCCGTACGATCTACAAAACTGACTGCTGGATTATCCATGCACGTTTAGTGAGCTGTACAAACAAACGGGTTTTTACTATATATAAGTATATAGTATATATAAGTTCTCAAGCAATTAAATGACAACATCCCTTAAAGGGTTAAGAAATAGAGATATTTTAATAGGTGTGTTTCTTTATAAGTTTTTATATTTCGTTTGCAAAGATAGTAAACATTTAATTTTAATCAACCTTTCCATTATTGAAAGTTAGGTTTAATGTGTGTGATTTGGAGCCCTTATCTTTATTTTAAATCATTTATATACCAGGTTTTAAATAATGACACGAGATTGTCCTGAGCTTTAGGAAAGAGTAACAAAGCTGTAATAAAATTAAATATAGATTTGGTTTTGCACTTTAGGATTGTATCAGCATATGTGCAAGGTTTCTAAAGAAAAAAAAATACACCAGTGAGACAGCAATGTAAAGATAAAAAGTTCTTGTATAAACAGACAAAGTAATGAATACAAAAACATTTGGGCAGTATTAGCTTGTTTGAACCTGATGTGTATAACCAGCATTAGCAGCAGATCACTACTGGGATGTTTACTTGATGGTGTGCATATTAATACATTATATTTTCTATGTAAGTTATATAATGACTAATCAAAATGTACTTACAAGATGCAAAGGCACAAGGCTCCAGGAACAGATTCACTATCTCTTAGCAAATAACATCCATTCTTTCCTTTGCGTAGAAGAAGATTTTCACAAGTTTTAATATTTATGCTTCCATGGTAGTATGGCAGGTCCATTTTGTTATGGTTAAAATTATTTTAAATGTAGTGAATATCTCGCTTACTGTTTGGGCTACATGAGTGAAGTTGTTTTAGTGTATTACAGAAATACTTATAGCACATGACTTAACACAGGAAATTGCTTGGTCTCAAAGGCTAGACTGTACAGAATGACCAGATATACTCATTGACAAAAAAACCCCACCCAGATAGAAATGTCAGATTTCGGCAAAACTAAGCATGAAGTTATGTCTCAGGCAGGTATGTTAATGATTACAGGTGTGGTCTGATTAGACTCTGGGTCTTGGCACAAGAGGGCATAAAAGTGCCCCCCTCTCACTACCCTATTAAAAGGCACCTTTGGTTTGCATACCTCTTGGTAACAAATAATTGAGTGCTAGACATGCGTCTACAATGCACTTTAAGATATTTTTACCAAGTTAATAAACTTTGAGTGGGGCACATTATTGGACTGAAAGAAACAGGATAGTCGTTTCAACAAATGACCCGCCATCTAGGCCATTATGAACAATCTGTGAGGAGGTGTTGGGCAAAGTGTTTTTTTAAGGGCACACACACAGAGTGAGCAGGCTCCAGTTGGTTCAGACAGACCACCAGTAGAGAGGATCGCTTGATCCACCAATGAGCAGCTCCCACAATTTTCTTGTCCACTATCTAGACACAGGTGGCACTTTCATTACACACCTCTGGCCTTTACCTAATTCCAAGTTTTAACAGTAGGAAATTTGGTGTCACTGTAGTGGGTGGTCATTTATGTTTATATAGTGAGTACATGTACAGTGGTGAAAATAAGCATTTAACACATTGGCTATTTTTGCAAATTTACCACCTTCAAAGAATGGAGAGGTCTGTAATTTTTATCATAGGTACACTTCAATTGTAAGAGACAGAATCTAAAAAAGAAAATCCAGGAAATTACATTGTATGATTTTGAAATAATGAATTTGCATTTTATTGCATGAAATAAGTATTTGATACAATAGAAAAACAGAACTTAAAGGGATTATCCAGACGTTTAATGATTTTATAGAACACTATAAACAGCATTTATATTGAAAAGTAAAGATTTTCCACTACCTTCATGTGTTTCTTTTCTTCTCTTTTGCCTCCTCTTTCATAAGATCAGTAAAACTTCCTTGTTGTGGGAGAGTCAATAGCTCTCCTGCAGATTTTTCCTACAAGTCCCACAATGCACTGCAGTCACAATCTAGGACTTCTGTGCATCCACCCCCTAATCATCCTAGCACTGTTCATTATCACTCTCAGAGATATACACATCATGCCCCCTGCACCTCTTCTTCAGTTCCCTCCCTGGTTGCCTGCAGCAGACTGTGTAGTACAGTCACCAATCAGTTTATAATATGGTAAAAAGACACTCATCATTCTATAAGATATGTAATACATGTACAAATATATAATTTGGTTTATATATTTCTATGTATGTGCTGTTCATTCTCCACGGCAGGTATACAGCTTTCCCATCACTGTATCTGATTGTTGTGGAGAATGTGGCATCACCCAGCTTTCCTGTACACAGGATAGCCTATCTAGCATCCAAGAAAGGTGGGTGACATCACATTCCCCACAACAATCAGTTTTTGATCATGGTAAAGCTATGTGCCTGCTGTAAGGGATGTGTCATCCTATCTGCACACAGTGATGTGCACCACTACTATATAAAGAACAGTAGGCAGACTTTTTTCTGACTGCTTCTGGATAATCTCAGAGGTCCTAATGCACATTCAGCCAAACAATGCATGTCTTCTACTTGCAGCCTCCTGCTCTGTACTGATTACATTCCTGTCACCACCTTCTCTGCTCAGCTCACACCCACTACAGAGTTTCTGAGCTGAACTTGGCTTCAAAGCACACTGAGTGATGACAAAATGTCCATAACTCAGAAACAAAGCCAAGTGATAGATGGACGTCACATTGTATGCAGGAAGTAGAAAGAAGAGGTCCCCAGCTCCAGTCCTCAAAGCCCAACAACAGTTCTGTTTTCTGGCTTTCCTTAGCATTGCACAGGTGATTTAATTATGTTACACATATGATTTCATTATTGTCAGTGCACTCTGTGGGAGATTCTGAAAACATGACCTGTTGAGGACTGGTGGTGGGGAAAACTGGAGTAAAGGGCTCTCTGTCTGGTTTTGCAAAGCATAACAGGTAAATAATTTTTAATGAGTCTCAATTACAAAGTTCAACATAATTAAGTTATGAGCACTATAACAAATAAAAATTTGGTACAGAAACCTTTGTTTGCAGTTACAGACAGGGTCGTATTTACCACTAGGCAATCGTGGGTGAGTGCCTTGAGTGGCACCCTGCAGGGGGCTGCACACGGCAAAAGAAATAGCCCGTAAACATTTATTTATTTATTTTTACACGTCTCTGCCTCCCTTCCAAGCAGGTGACCCTCCAGTCTGGAGAGAGGGGGGAAGGAGTTCAGTGGCACTCTATAACAGATGTATGAAGCAGTAATTGGAGGTTGTGCAGCACAGCGCAACCTCTGTACAAGCTCTCCGAGGGAGGCTTTCAAAGCCTCGCCAGAGTGAAAAAGATGTGGGTCAGAAGGGGGGGGGGGACCCCCTAACCGGCAGTGGCAGGAGCGGGAAGCGGTGTTATGTCTGCGTGCATCCCGTCTTCCCCATGAGCGTTTATAACACCATGCTGGGGTTTCCCTGGTGTCAGGTACATTTTGTGTGTGTTTGCATGTGTGTACATGGGTGTGTACATGTGTGTATGTCTGTGCATGTTTGTATGTGTACATAGGTGTGCATGTTTGTTTGTGTAGTGGGTGGCATTGTGGAAAGTGTGATTGTAACATGGGTTTGTAAGTGTGATATTACCGGGGTGTGTGAGGGAAAAGGGTGTGTAACCCTTGCATGTGTGTACATGGTTTATGTGGGCATGTGGACAGGGTGTGATGGGGCATGGAGACATGGATGTGAGTGGGCATTGTGACTGGGTGTTATTGTGTAAAGGGGTTGTGGTGCAGTTTGTATGTGTAAGATGAGCAGAGTACGCTTGACCGATTCACGTTTTTGTGTTTCTGCTCTGATTTTGTAAAACAAAGGCCATTAAAAAAGCTGAAAAGGGGTGAGATAACATTCTTGCCTTTTTACCGGGGAATATTGTTTGTTTAGTTTGCTACCTTCATGGGTTTTTGGGCAAGGGTGTGTCCCTGTGCATTTTTAATAGGGTATGTATGTGTGCTGTGGTACAAGTAAAAGGGTTGTACAGGGTGGCATGTGTCTAATGGTGTGTAGTCTGTGCAAGGTGAATGGGGGGTTATGTGAGAGGTTAGGCGTAATGGGGGGCAGGATTGTTTGTGGCACAGATTCTGTTTTTTGTTAGGGTTGTATCTGTGTGGTAGGTTTCATTTGTGTGGCGCAAAGTCTTTCTGTCGTCTTGATGCTTCACCCCCCCCCCTAGGCACCCAACTTTTCCTAGGGTGGAAAATTTTTATAGGCTTGGGGATGTTGCCCAGCTTTCCCCAAGCATGAAGTAGGGCCTCAAGAAACCCCAAAACCCCCCCAAGAGATACCTGTTTCCTACAAACGGAAAATAGGTTGCCGGGGGGATGGGCATCCCCCAGCTTTCCGGGAACACTCGTTGGAAAAATTTTGGTTTTGCTTTATTTTTTCCCCGTTTTTTTTTGTTTTTTTATATATATTGGAGCTTTAGCGGCTCGGGGATCGTGACTTAACAGTTTAAAGGCAGGGCCCGAGGGAAATTCCGGGGAAAAAATAAGGCCTTCTGTATTTTTTTTAAAGCAGCAAACAGAAAAAACAACTTGCAAGGCATGAAACAAAAAACAAACAAAAACAAAACCCCTGCCCGTCTGGGCTCTAACTAACAGAGGTCAGCTTACGTCAGCCCTGAAAGTTCCCCCCCTGCTTTTTTTCCCAGAGGACTCCCCCCCAAGGTTTAAAGGGTTAGCCAGGGGTTGTCCCCCAAACCCATTTTTCACTTCCCTTTCTGACTTTTTAACCCCGGAAAACCCCCGGGGAGGGGATCTTGGGGAATGAGAAACCCCACCCTGCTCTATGCTCACCCCCAATGAAAGGCCGACCCGGGAAAAATGGCTAAAGGGCCAAACAAACATATTCCCCCTTTGTTAAAATTGTCGAAGTCAAAACGTCCCCACCAAATTAAAGGGGTTTGGGCCTTTCTTTCCCCCCAAGTCCCAAACCTTTGGGGGAAGGGTTTTTTTGGGCCCTTTGGGAAAGGTCCCTTTGCCGGGACACGGGCCCGGGGAAAGAACACTCCATTGAACACCCTTCCTGCGGGTTCCACCTTCCCCAACCCCCCCCCTCTGCTCAGACCCGGGGCCCGGAGACCTTGTCCCCCCAAAAACTATTACTCTAGTTTAATGGGTCTGCGTTTGCTTTTTGAGCCCCCTGGCCGGTGTTTTTTAAACAAACTTAAAATCCTGTAGGGCCGGGGGAACCCCCGGGTCAACTCGAAATTTTTCCCCTTTTTTTTGGGGCCCAAAACCAATCTTCAATGGGGAGTATAGTGATCACCCAAAATTTGGGGCCTCCCCCCAAAAAAAAAACCTCAGGGGCCTCGATTGCCCATTTCAAGCCGGGACATTCCCTCTCTACAATCGAGATAGTTCTTTTTTTGCCCCCCCGACAGCTTCGGCTGAGGTCCCCCGACGGGTGTTTTCCCCCCTTTAAACCCTTTTGGGGACAGGACTGCACCAAAAACCCACCTCTGAGGCATCCGTCTGTACTATAAATTTCCCCTTTCCCTAAAAATGGGGGTTTAACCAGAAACAGGTCTTTTACAGAGTACCCCCCCTTAAGTTTCAAAGGCTTGCTCAAGCCCCGGGTTCCCTTTACTAGGGGGGGTTTTTTCCCCTTGGTGGATCTGTGAGAAGGGGCAGCTTTTGTGGCAAAGCCTGGCACAAACCCGTAGTAACCGCAATAAAAAAGGAAGGCTCAAAACCTGTTTCTTGGACACAGGTTGGGCCATTTTGAAATGGCCTCGAGCTTTTGTTTACCTGGGGTTTGATGCCCCCTCCCCAAAAAATTAAAACCCGGGTAGCGAGCCCCCTTTTGCCCTATTGCGCATTTCTGTGGGTTGGCCGTTAGCCCGGCGGCCCCTACCCGCGTCGGGACGGGCTTGAAAACCTTACCCCAAAAGCAAAACCCCCAATCGGGGGCGGAAAGATAAACCACATCATCCAGGTTTGCGGCTGCTATTTTTTAAATGCGGCTGCAGGTTAAATGCCCCAATTAACCTCAAAAAAGGTCGGGGGGCCCCCTTGAAACCAAGGGGGGAAAAGCCCGTCGGGAAAAGTGTCCCTCGGGGTGGGAAAATCCCTTTTTTTCCCCCTTTTTGGGCCTGATCGGGTGGGGGAAAAACCGGGCCAAAACCCCTTTTGGTGAGGTTAAGGTGGTCATATACCCGTGGGTCCCCCCCCTCGATCAGTCGTAAACCCCTTGGCAGGGGGGTGGGCATGAATTTGGAGACTTAAATTTAATTTGGGGGAAGTAAATTAAAAAACCCAAAGCAAAAAAACCCATCGGGCCCTTAGGGATAATCACAAAGGGGCCCGGGACCACCCACTTTGGGATTTTCCTAATTACCCCAGGGCTGCTTTTTTTTCCCACTTCTTCTGAAATGGCTTCCCTCGGGTTTCCTGGCACCCTGAAAGGTTCTCAACCCCCCGGGCCGCCCTTTTTGGCCGGGCCGGTGACAATGCAGTGGTTGAAACTGTCCGGCCAGGCTTTTCAGAAATACCCCTGGGTTCCTCTGTAGGAACTCCCGGACCTCCTTTCTCTGGCCCTCTGAAAAGGATCCGCGAAAAACGGACGGGGGGTAATCCTTTTTGGGGGGAAAATCCCCGACTCCCCTTGAAACCCAAACCAAGGCTTCCCCGGTCCTTCCAGGGTTTGATGGGGGTTAATATAAAAAATTTTGGGTAGGGTTTTTTTTTTTCCTGGCTGGAAAACCTTGTTTTCACCCCCCACTCACCCCGTTCAAAAGATCTCATGGGGGCCCTTTCCCCATTTGCTGGGAAATTGTCTCAAACAGTTGGTACAATACGAGCACCCTGTCCCCGGGCCAAAAAGCCTAAATCTTGGGGTCCGGGTTGAAAAACCCCCGGGCCGGGGCTTCCTGGGCCTTAGCTTGTTTCCTTACAAGGGGCAAAAACCTGCCGGACCCTGCCTGCATGTCGGCTATTTTGCCCTAGACACTTCTGTAAGGGTTTCCTCTTGCCCCCCTTTGTTTCTTGGCTAGGGTCCAGGAGCCCTGGGGGGATGTCCCCAATAACCCGCTCGAATGGAGGAACCCCCCGTGGTTTCCCTTTTGGAGCCCTTCCCCCGGATGGGCGAACATAAGAAGGGCAAAAGGGGGCCCCAATCCCTCCCAAACCTTTTTCCACCCACCTTTTTTTAAAAAACCCCCTTTAAGCTTTTTTTTTTAAAAGCGCCGACCAACCTTCGGCTGGGGAGGTACAGGGAATTGCCAGGGGGGGGAAAATTTTTTTAAGCAGGCCGGCATGCTTTTTGGGGTTCCCTTTGGACAAAAAGGGGGTCCCTTTAAATCGGTCAGGATCTCCGGGGGAAACCCAAACGGGTGAATAGTAAAAACAGCTCCCTACTACCCCTTTTAAAGAGGAGGTATTTCTGGGGGCTATATTTTGGGGGTTTGGGGGTTGGCAAAATCCAGTAAAAACCAAGAAATGCGGTGGCCTCAAGCTAAATTTAGGGGGGGACCGACCAGATCCATCCCAACCGCTAAAATTGGTACCTCAAAAAATGGGGAGGGGAAAAACCAAGGGGACTCCGGAAATGGGGTCAAGGGGGGTGGACCCGGCACTCCGGGGCCGGGCTGACAGGGAAATTTATCCACTGGCCCCGGGAGATGCGGGCCAGTAGAAGTTAGCCCAAACCCCCTCCCCAGTTTTCTCTGCCCCCAAGGGGTCCCCAACCCATGGGAAAGTGCCCGCTCTAAGATCATACGGGGAAAGTGTTCGGGGTTTCAAAACCCAAAGTTCCACCTCTCTGTTGGGGGTCTTTTTCAAACCCCGGGAAAAATAAATTGTCCCCTACGGCGAAATGCGGGGTTACCAACCCCCTCCCCTGGTTCCTGCGGCTCCCAACAATGGGGCCCCTTTAAAAGCTTTTCCAAACGTTTCCCAGGGGGTTTGGGTCCCTCAATTGTTTTGGCCAAAAAATTCCCCCTCGAGACTTGGGGAAGGAGGAGAGTTCTAACTCCCCCCCCCCCCCCCCCGAGGGGGTCCCCCTCTTTGGGGCCCCCAGCCAGGACCGACAAGGGAAAGGGCACAGGTTCAACATTACCACTTGTTTGGGCACCACGTCATTTACAGCAGGTTTCTTTATTATAAAATTTTTATGAGTTTTTTTTCCCCCCAAGGGCCCCAAAAAGCGGAAAGTCACAGGGCCCAAAAACTGCGGTGTGGGGGTAAACTGGTTTAACCCGGCCACCCCATGTTTGGGGAACCCCCCAGGCGGGCTCTATTGCCGTATGGCAATTGGGGGGAGTCCCCGGTGCCCCCCCTGGTTACAAACTACCCCCCAAACCGGGCGTGAGAGGAAAATTTCTCTGGGGTCACCAGTTTCCCGGGGTTGCAAAAAGGGTCATAAGCTCCCCGATCCCGGAGGGCCTGCACCAAAAAGTCCATTAAAAGGTTAAAAGGGGCCAACTCTGTCGGGCCTTTCCAGCAGCGAACCCCAGGGAAATGGCGGCCGAGAAAAACCAGGAGGGAGCCCCCCATCCCACATTCCCTGGGTTCCCCCTGCCCGGGGAACTGCCGCCCCAAGTCCCAGTCCCTTGGCAACGCCAAACAGAATAAGGGGTTCCCCCGGCCCTTTGGGAAAAACGGGCCCCCCTTTTGGGGTTGGTGGCCCTCCTCCCCCCCCCTTTCCCTATACCCGGGAAAACCCCCCTTTTGGGGCAGGAGCAGTCCTTTTCCCCGGTTTGGGGGTCGCGGAAATTCCCCCGGGGGATGTAGGAAACCGTGCCGGACCCCCTCTGTAGCGCTGAACCCTTTCCCCCAAACCCCGACCAAATTTTGCCCAAAGTTTTTGGGGTCGGGGTGTACCCCCCACCTCTGGAGCTTGATGGGAAGGGGCCCCCAAAAACGGGCACAGGGCCACTCGCTCGACCACCCGGGCAGGTGTTTTGGGGCTCCGGCTGAAACCACTTTTTTGGGAATGTGGAAAAGGTTAAAATTTTGTGGGCCCGGCGGGGGTTGGCCGGTTTTAAACCCCCGGGGTTTTACTCTCTGGGCCCCTAAGGCCAAAGGGTGACCCCCCCGTCGGGGAAAGGGTCTCCCCCCCCGTTTGTTGTAAGGGGCCCCTTTGGGGTCTTGGACACGCAGGTTTAAGTAGGGCCCTTTGCGGTTTCCCCCCCGTTAGGGAAGGGGGCCAGGACCCTCCCCCCTCTGGGCCGCCCGGGGGGCCCGCTCCCCTTTTCTGCTAAACCGCCCAAAGGTCCCCCCGGGATAGGCCTCGATGTTTTTTTTTTTTGAACCCGGGCATCTTGCGCAGGGGGAAACCCGGCCCCCCAACGGGGGGCCGTGAAAACCCAAACACTTGTTGGGGACTTTGGCCCTTTCAGCCAGGGTCTGAGGGGGTTGGGTGCAGCGGGGTGGTTTTCTTGCTGGCTCTTTCACCGTGGCCCCGGGGGGGTCCCCAATTACAGGCGATTTTGTCTCAGCTTGCGCCCGGATGGTCTTTCGTGCGCTTTTGCTGGCTGGCCACCATCGCTGGAGGTTAGCGTTGGCTTTGAATTAGCCCCTTCACCAAAATCACCATTTTTGCCGGGCCCCTGCTGACCATGCCGGTAGGGCTGCTTGCACCCAGGGGCATACGGTTTTTTCCTTTGTCTCGAAGAGTAATTCCTCTTTTTTGCCCCCATCCTCCACCATTTTGTGGCTTTAGCGGCTCTGGGATCGGTTTTATTCACGTGGTTTTTGGGAAGAGGGCAAAAACGTATTCCCGGTTTTAAAAAACAGGCTTCTGTATTTTATTTTTGCAGCAAACAGAAAAATACAAAGTGCCAAACATGCACAAACACAAACAAAAACCCCAAAAAGCCTCCCCTTGGGCTCTAACTAACAAGGGGCAGGCTTACTGTCAGTCTGCAAGTTCACCCCCGCTGGTTTTCCCAGAAAGGGCCCACCCCCAAGGCTTTAAGGTGCCAGGGGTTGTAACCCCCAATTTTCAGCTTAAACCGCGAATTTTAAAAACTCCCAAGGGAAACCCCCCGGGGTGGAGTCCCTGGAAGTGGCCCCCCCCACCCTTCTCTAAAGCTCACCCCCAATGAAAGGCCGAACCCGGGAAAAGGTGAAGCCAACTTAAAATTTTCGATGGTTTAAAAAATATGTCGACAGTTTTAAAAAAGGGCGACCCCTATTGAAGTTTGGCCTTTCATTCCCCCCAAGTCCCTTACCTTGGGGGGCATGTGTTTGGGGCATTGAAAGGTGCCCTGCCAAAGGGCACTGGCCGGGAAAGTACACTCCATTGTACACCCTTCCCTGCTGTTGCCACCTTACAAAATATAAATTTTTATATATATATATATCATATATAATATATGGTTTCCCCTTTTTGGACCACATACATTTATTGGACTATGTCAGATTTAAACCCAAAGAACTATTTCCCTTTAAAAAAAAGGCAAAAGAGGGTTAAAAATTTGGGGAAATGTTTTTTTAAAAAAGCTTTTTCGAGTGTTTTGTGTGTTTTTTTTTTTTTTTTAACTATTTTATTCCAAATTTGAAAAAGGGGTTTTCAGACAGACACCTCTTCATTACTAAACACCCCGACTTGTTGCAAGGGAAAGGTGTTTTTTTGGGACCCCAAAGGCTTTACCAACCCCGTTTCCCCTATTACCCCAGTACCCAATGCACCAGGGGGGACTGGGAAAAGTGGGGTAGCCGTTAAAAAGGAAAAAATTTAAAAGTGATGGACCGCTTCGGTGGCTGTGGGCTGGTATTTTTAGAGTGGGAAGATGACCATATCAATGGACCTTCCCAATCTGATAGTATCAGGCTGCAGCTGTCGGTTTTACTTTGGCTGGTTATGAAATGGGGTGGACCCCACGTCAATTTTTTTTTCAGTTTTTAATAAACAAGAGATAAGAAAACGATGTGGGGTCTCCCTTTTTCATAACCAGCTATGGTAAAACTGACAGATGCAGCGTGATACTACCAAGGTGGACTTTGGATTTTGGACTCTTCCTATCCTAAAAATCCCAGTCCACAGCCACCCTAGAAGGAGATTGTCACATTAAAGGGTCCGCTTCTGATAGTTACCCGGCTCTTCCCAGTACCCATGGTGCGTTGGGTACTGGGGTAACAGTGAAGGGGTTAGCGTCTGCCTAAGGTGACAAGAAATACCACTGGCTAACAACAAACTCCACTGCTAGTAAAACAGGGGCATCTGTCAGACATCTCCATTACTAACTGTGGAAACAAATGGTAAAAGAAACACACAGACAAACACAAAAACACTTTATTAAAAATTAACACTCCCAGACATCATCTCTTAGTGACCATTTTATCAAAGAAATGGATTCAACCAATCTGACATAGTCAAGCGGGAAACCTGTAAAGTAAGACTAGAGGAATTTTTGAAGTGTATTTTAAAGCATGTTTAGAATACATATGGAGCATAATTTGCGGTATTTATGTTTCGAAAATACAATCCACTATTGCTTCCATGGGGCTTTTACACTCGTAAGTGTAAAATTTACGTGAATAAAAGTGTTGTGAAATATGTACTGCAATTACACTTGTAAAATATGTTTCATGTGACTGATGGCATGTATTTTACATGGGAAGTAATGAAAAGTGCTTTGAACATTGAAGCATATTTTGGCGTGTATTTCAATGCAAATTACACAGCAAAATACGTGCCAAAATATGCATCAAAATATGCCATGTGAACATACACTAGAAGAAACGGTAAAAATGTATGACATAGTAAACTCCATTCCCTACACCCTCTGAGGATCATGCCTGCGGTTTTAATTTCTCGGGGTACAGAGGAGGGTGTTCAGGCTGTAGAATATGATTCTCAGGAGGACAGGTCACAGCCACAGTACAATCTCCAGGAGGTTGATCTTCTGTTCCCCTTCCCAGGAGATTGTGCCTGTAAGCTGTGGCTTGAACCCTCCACCCCATTATTGTGTTATGCGGCCTTGTGAAAACAGGAAATACAACCCCCACCTATCTATCATCCTATAGACCACAACACCTCCACCTATCAACCCATGGGGAGGTGGAAACAGCTAGGGAGATGCTGTAAAAGTGAGAAAACTGAAATGCTTGTTTGGCAAATTCTACAGGAAGAACTGGGAGAAATCATCATGGCAGTCTGGACCAGATGGAGAAGAAAATGGAAAGCAAACAACTCCAGTCAGAGAAGATGTCTCTGATGAGTCCCTAGATGTAACTGCACTGTAATCACTTATATGTGTGCAAAGTCTGTGTATACTGGTAAATGCTACTGTACGGTGGTAATATCGGTTCTAGTATAATGGTTTATATGAAGGAATAGTATGGCAGTATTATTCAGTCATTTATATGATGGTAATATGTGGTCTGGTTTTGGGTTTTACTTGTTTTTAGCGGATATTGTAATATTGGGCTTTAGCAAAAATGGGGTCATAAAAATATGGTGATAATTGTTATTTGTATACCCATAAAGAAACTTTTGACCATTATTACAGGTTCCCCTACAAATTGTTTTAACCCATTTGTATGATTTTATTTATATGAAATACATTATTGGAAAAAAAAAACAATTTATAGATGCTGGTAACACCATTGTTGTTTGGCGAAGGTTTGCTGGAGGAAGTTGTGCATGATTGTTTTTTTTTGTCACGTTCATTTTTTCCTCCTCGCATTCTCAGAACCATAAATAGGTTGACGATTTTACGGGGCCAAGTTGAAATCGGCACAGTTTTATTTGATCGGGTTTTTTAGATCTGCATAATTTAGGTTTAAAACTTGCACATCTATTAAATCGCGCCCTTTTCGGGGGTTCCTGTCATTGTGGCGGCCCGCAAATTCTTACAGAAAGAGCAGGGTAGATGGTTGTCGACGTCATGACTGGGTGTGTAGGTTGCGTTGGCTGGAAAAATCACATGATGTCCCTTATTTAATAAACACCCCTTCCCCTTTATGATCAGTGTCTGTCAGCGTCTCATAGCATAGGACTGCGCTCTTCTGTGTCCAAACAGTAAGCGAAATTATTTATTTCTTCACAGAGAAAGCTCTCTGTTAGCTTTGATCCCTTTCAACTTTGTTAATCGAATTGAAAATTTTTTGTATTAGGAGAGAAAATTTTTTTTTTGGGCATCTACCCTGTAAAGTCACGGGTGGGGGCGGGGATGGGCGGGGGGGGGCCCGCGGCGAACACAACAAGCCCCTTAAAAAATACTGGATATAGTTTTCCCAAGATTTGTAAAAAGACAATTTCACTGCAAAAACTTATTATTTAAAAGTTTTCTATTGAAATATTTCCGGATATTGGGCACCTAACTTAAAAATTGGATACCATCTTTTCTATAACTACAGGTTCGTTGTTTGGGGGCAAAACTCACTTTATTACATTAACTTTTTAGATAAGTGTTCTTTTTCAATTTTCCCCTTTCCCAGCTTTGTTAAAACCCACCTTTGCATTTTAAATTTAGAACCCACAATTTTGGGGTCAGCACAGGTTGATAGGTCCAAAAAAAACTTTTTTTATCCGAAACTTTCAATATCCCCAAAAAGAAAAAATAAAGAGGGGCGCACATAGTGTTATATTTAAATAATGATGAGTAAAACAAAAGGGTAAACTTCCCCCTTTTTGGTTCACTTTGTTTAGAAGAAAAACACTCATAAGCCTTACAGGGCTTTTGTCCCCCCGACCCTTTTACTACGGCAGCCGCGGTTTCCCCCTTGACCCGTTGGGAAAACCCGGTGGGAAAAAAATTGCCGGGGGAAAGGAAAAAAAGAGGGCCCCCCGCATTTAAAGGAAAACAAAAAAAAGCCCGGGAAAAGGGCTTTTCATTAGAAGAGTTTTTTTTTTTTTTTTTTTTCAAAAAATGACTCGGTGTCCCGAGACAAAATTAAAAAATAAAATAAAAAGTTTTGCCTTTCGCCGTACAGCCCGTTTTCATCAGAAGTACTTCTGATGAACGGGGCTGTACGCCGAAAACGCTCAAGTCTTTTTATTTTTATTTTTAATTTTTTGTCTGGTAACCCGATCATTTTTAAAAATTAAAAAAAAAAAAAAAAAAAAAAAAATCTTTTAAGAAAAACCTATAGCCCGGCTTTTTTCTGTTTTCCCTACACGTGCGCCGGTCCATCTTTTTTTCCTTCCCTTTGGGCCGAAAACATTTCAATACGTTTTTTTTCACTTTGGGGCACTAAGCTTTGTTCATTGGCACCTTTTCACTTAAATGTGAATACTGCAATTTTGTAGTCACCACGGTGAATTGAAAGGTCCAAAAATACCTTTTTATTATCAATAAATTTTTAATACGTGTTTTTTCACTTTGGCGCACTACAGCTTTGTTCTTGAGGGACCTTTCACTTAAATGTGAATAACAATTTTGTAGTCCCACAGGGAATTGAAAATGCCAAAAATACCTTTTTTTACCGAAACATTTTTAGATAGTGTTTTTTTTACTTGGCGCAGGCCACTTTGTTATAGATCTACTTTGCAGTTAAATTTTAATACAGCATTTTTTAGTCACCACAGGGTGAATTGATAGGTGCCAAAAATACCTTTAATTTTCCGAATACATTTCAGATAGTGTTTTTTTTTACTTTGGGGGCAGGCCACTTTTTTGATAATCTACTTTTCAAGTTAAATTTTAATACAGCATTTGTAGTCACCACAGGTGAATTGATGGTCCCCCAAAAAACCTTTTTTTTATCCGAATACATTTTGAGCATGTTTTTTTTACTTTGGTGCACTACAGCTTTGTTCATTGAGGCACCTTGCACTTAAATGTAATACAGGGAGTTTTTTGTAGTCCCCCAGGTGAATTTAAAGGTGCCAAAAATACCTTTTTTTTTATCCGAATACATTTTTAGATACGTGTTTTTCACTTTGGCGCACTACAGCTTTGTTCATTTAGGCACCTTGCACTTAAATGTGAAAACAGAATTTTGTAGTCACCACAGGGGAAATTTAAAGGTGCCCCAAAAATACCTTTTTTTATCCGTTACATTTCAGACAGGGTTGTTTTACTTTTGGTCAGTCAAACTTTGTTGATGGGAATCACTTTGCAGTTTTAAAATTTTAATCCACAACTTTGCAGTAAACCCCAGGGGTACTGATAGGTGCCAAAAAAAACCTTTTAATCTGTTTTAATTTTTAAAAGGGTTTTTTCACTTTTGGGGCATCCAAACTTTTTGGTTTTTTAAAGCCTTTTTAACATGCAAAAAATTTTTTAAATTTTAAAATTTTTTTTTTTTCCAAAGGGAAACCCCTTTGGGTTTTTTCCCAAAACCCCAGGTGACTGATAGTCGAAAAATACCTTTTAATATCCGTATACATTTCAGACGGGTTTGTTTTTTTCACTTTTGGTCAGTCAAGCTTTGTTGATGATCTATTTTGCAGTTAAATTTTTAAAACCAGCAATTTTTGTATTTCCACCCCCGGTTTTAAGGTCCAAAAAAATCCCTTTAAAAATTATCCCTTTTAAAACATTTTCAGACGGGTTTGGTTTTTTTCATTTTTGGGTTTTAAATCAAGCTTTGTTCTTAGAGCTACTTTGTATTTAAATTTTAAAATTTACAGAAATTTAAGTAGCCCACCACGGGGGTGAATTGATAGGTGCCAAAAATACCGTTTATTACCTTATACATTTCAGACATGTGTTTTTTTTTTCATTTTTGGTCATCAAGCTTTTGATAGTGTACCAAAGCATTTAAATTTTTCAACCCAGCAATTTTTTTTTTTGATTTGAGGGATTTGAAATAGCTGTGATTTGCCGTTTTTTAAAAGGGAGATTTTTCCCAAAAAACTTTTCCCCATCCCTTTCCCCAAAATTTTTATTTTTTCTGAAAAAGGAGCAAAATTCAGGGGGTTTAACAGCAAAGAGGGGGTAGGACATGGGGGTGAGGTACAAAGAAAAGGGTGTTTCCTTTCCCATTGCGGGGCGACAACACCAACCCCGCGGATCGTTTTTTGCAGGACCTGCGGGCCCTGTAAATCGCGGGTTTGGGGCCCTGTGAATCTCGAAGGAAAAAGCGCCCGCCAATCTTTCCTTCAGGGGTTTAAAATGAAAACCTGAAATCCAGCATTTTAAACCTCCTCGTCCTCCCCAGTCACGGCCCAAATGTCTAAACACATCATCAGCACCCCTTCCAACAGAAGGAGCCCAAATGTCAACTCTGTACCCACCACTGTGGAAAACCCCCCCCTTTTTCCCCTTGAAGACCTCTTTAATGACAAAATGGGGGGGGTCAAAAGTGCAAAAAAAGATCAAAAAAGGGGCCAAAGGGGATGATTTTCCCTGCTCTGCCCGCCCAGTTACTGTGCCATCAGAGGGGGAAAGGAAGCCGGTAAATTTGGGAAAAAAATCCCGGCTTTTTCGGCAATGCCTTGCAGTCCCCTTGCTTGTAGCCCCAGCCCCTGGATAAAGAATGTCGGGAAACACGAAGTCCCCTTTGTTTTGGGAATAAAGATGACGACAGGGCGGATACAACTTTGGTCTTTTAAAAGCAGAATTTCCCTTGCGAGCGCTTATCACTGGATGAGGAGGAAGAGATGGGTATTGCCCAGTAGGGGGTTCCCCCCCAAAAAAAAGGGAGGGGGCGGTCGCAAATTTCCGCTTATATGTTTCCGGGCCGGGCCACGGTCACCGGAAACCCCGCCCTCCTTTTTTCGCCGAAAAAAGGGTTCCAGGACCTCTCAAGCCGGGGCCTTTTTTTGACCCAACCCTCTGTTTTCACCCAGCGATGTCATATGCCCCCTTTTTTGCCGAAAACCCCGCATAAAGAGGCAGAACCTTAGGGGGTTTAAACCCAAATTACCAACATGTCTATCCACGGGGCGGGCGAATGCATGATTTTGAAATGGAGGAAACCCTTTTGGGAAAAAAAAAAGGCCAGACCGCCCGGGGCCGGGCCCCCCAAACCCTTTTCAACCCCTTGTCTCCCCCCCCTCCTTCCTCCCCCCAAACCCCAAAAAACTTTTTCCTCACTGCCCTGTCTTTTCAGAGCCCTGATCAAATCAGCCTCCCTTCGGGCCTCCACAGTCTCCCAAAGGTTACAACCAGCAAAACCAGAGACCCACCCTACCCCTTTTTCCTTCCGCCAGTTTAAAAAAACTGAAACCCGTACAGTGGCCAGCCCTAGCACCCCACCCTTTCCCCTGCCCTTCCGGGTTTTGGGGAGCAAAGAAAAACACTTAAACCCCAAAACCCAAACCCAAAGCCAAAACCCTAAATTTCGGCATTGCCAGGTTTTTTGGCCTTGGAAATGTTCCCTTTTTTCCCCGTCTGGTGGACACAGTTTGGGTTTTCCGGGCCACCCCAGGGCCCCTTTGGGGCCTGCCCCCAAGGGCCAATCCCTGAGCAGGCTTTTCTTTGCCAGAAAAGCCTTCCCTGCCCTGGCCAGCCACGTGCAAAAAAAATTTTCAAGCGCGTTGTCGGCTTTCTGGGGCCCGGGAAAATTTTTCCCATCGGGACCACCCCCACATGGACTATTAAGCAGGGCCCCAAGGGCCCGCTATACCCTCTGTGACGGGCCTCACGGGGAGCGGGGGGTGTCTCGGGGGGTGACGGGGGGCTCTCGGGGCTCAGCGCCCCGCCTTAAAAAACCGGGCAGGGTTTGGTGCGGGGTTTTCTTTCCCCCCAAAGGGTTCCTCTGGGGGCATCACGGGCCCAAAAGAAACCAGGCCGTTTTGAAATTAATCGCCCTTGGGGAGCCCATCCCCAAATAAAAGGTCAGGGGGCCGGGGGACGGCTCTCCGCAACGAGACCTAGCCTGGCTGGGTGCCAAGAACCTTGTGCCAGGCAAAGGGGGTGGGGCCTTAAAAGGGGGGGAAAACTGCTGGCCTCCCTTAAGAAACTAGGCTGGAGCACATCCCTTTTCCCCGGCACAAAAACATGAACCCTTTTTCGTCCAGAAATTTCTAAGGAAACTACCCCGGGTCTGGAAATGCCTGCTGAGGGAAAGGGTCGAAGTCCCAAGTTGCACTTCCGCCGTTCGCCCCCCCTGCTTTCGTCCCGCCTGGCTGCGTTGAAGCGGGCAGCTCGGCCTACCCCCTTTAACCCCTCTCATTTTTTGACTGGAACACGCTGGAAATTTCCCCCCTCCACATTCCCAGGATTGGGCACACGCAATGCCATTTTTCGCATACGAATTGACACTGGCCCCGAAAGCAGCGGGGGCGGACCCTTTGGGGGGTTGACCACCAAAAGTGGAGGCAGGTGAAAGGGGCTCTGCAAACCAACCCTTCCAGTTTTGGAAAAAGCCACCAAAATGGTTTATTTCGGAAAGAAAAGCCCCCTTGGGCCCGCTTTAAACATTTTGGTGATCTTTGTTCTGGAACGAAACGTTTGGGCACTCGAAACAACAGGTCCCGCCAGCGACGGAGGAGGAGACGGACATTAAACGTACACAAGCCTTTCCCCCCCGTCGAATTTTACAAGGGCCCCACAGTTTCCAATTTAACCCGGGCTTTATTAGGGATTTGGGTTTGGGGGCCCCGGGCTAGTGCAAGGCCCGCGCACACTCTTTAGGGTTGGGATCATCTAGGGAAGTCAGGGGTGTGTTGAAGCTGTGCCAGAGGAACGGGAGGTAAGGTTGGAGGTTTTTTCCTTAAGGGACCCCGACTTTACCCGACGTTTCCCCGGCCGGTTTTTTAAAAGGGGGGCCGGGAATTTGGGCAGAGGAGAAGAATTTAAGGGAAATTTTGCTTTGTTGCCCCCCTTTGAAACCCCGGGGGGTTTTTTTTTTTTTTTTTTTTTTTGGGAAATCAAGGGGTCCAACTCTCACAAAAGAGGGGCCTTTTGGAAAGGGGGCCCCTTTCCTCCCCAACATGATCCTCGCATTAAGCCATCCCAAAAAGAACAACCCGTTTACTGGGTGGGCCCCCCCCCCCCCCGCCCCAAAACAAAACCAACACCCCCCCCCCCAAAAAAAATTAAAAATAATAAAAAGCAGAAAAATTTGGAAAAAAACCCTTTTAGATTGGATCAATAAAAAATCCCTTTGCTTCTATTCCAAAGTTTTCTTTTCCCCAAATGGGACGGTGGAAAACATAAGACGGGCAGCGTAACCCAAATCAAAATAGCAGAGCGGTGGCAGAAGCCAAAAGGGTTACCTTTTTGGGAATCTTTTTTTTACCCACCCTCACCCCCAAAGGCAAAAGCAATGCAGGGCACCAAATTAACAACCAGAACCAGGTTTTAAAATTTCCAAATATCCGTCTCACACACCCAAAAATTTTTTGTAAAGTTTTCCGGACCCAAAAAACTTCAATTTTAACCAAAATGGACGAATGGCCCCGAGCCTGGGGTCGGCCCCCCGCAAAGGTTTTTGTTCCCCCCCCAGCAACCAGCTCCAAATCGAAACGGGACCCTTTTAGCACACTGGGGATTTATTACAGACAAAAAAAGCATCCGGCTTTCCACAGATAATTTTGGGGTCGTTTTTACTTTCCCTCAAGAGAAACAGGGATGGGTCTTTATGGAAATTTTTTTTGGGCCCCAATTTCCGAGGTTTACTGTTTAGTTTTCCTTTTCCACTTTCACTTCCTCTTCCAAAAAGAAATGGTCCTCTTGGGAAAAATTTTTTTAAAAAGATCATTTTCCAAAATTCAATTTTTAATTTTTAAAATTTTTTAAAGAAAAGAAGATTTTAAGACAAAACCCCCTACCCTTAATTTTCCCTTTTCCCCCACTTTTTTTTTAAAAAATTTTTGCATTGTCAATGATTTTGAGGTCCCTTTTTCTGGAGATACAGCTATAATTAGGGTTTTTGGGAAATAAAAGGGGGGCTTCAATGGAATTTCCCCCATCACAATTTTTTAAAATGGCTGAGAATTTATTTTTATAATTTTTTGTGGGCATGCTGCTGTGAGATAAAAGAATAAACCCCTGGTCCTTTTTTGGGAAAAGAAATTTTGCTTTTTTAAATGGGATTTCTCCCTCCAAAAATTTTTTAATAGTGGCTGGGTAAGTCATATTTTTTAAATTTTTTGGGGGGTATTTTTCGTTTAGATACAGCAATAATCATGTTTCCCCCTTTGGAACAGAAATTTTGGGCTTTTTAAGGGCCCTTTTTTTCCCCCACCAATTTTTAACAGTGGGCTGAGAAATTTTCCCCTTTTTAAAAATTTTTTGGTTTTTGCGCTTTGAAATCAGCAATACCTACAGTTTCATTTTAAAAAAAGATTTTTTCCCCCGACAACCCACAATTGTCAAAAGTTGGGTTTAAGGGGCCATGCTTTGAATTTTTTTTAGGGAAATTTTTCGGGGACATGCAGCTTAACTACAGTCCTTTATAAAAAAAAAGTTTTTTCAAAAAAGGGCTTTGTTCTTCAAAAATGGGCCAAAAATGGCTCAAGGGTTCCCTGCTTTGAAATTTTTTTTGGGGGCATTTTTCTGTGACCCTCAGCTTTTTAAAAACAGGCCCCATTATAAAATAAAAAGTTTTTCAACAGAGCTTTGGGTTTTCACAATTTGTCCCAAAGTGGCTCAAGGGTCATGTTTTGGAAAAATTTGGGGGAATTTTTGCTGTTCCCTGACTAAACTTAAAAGGCCTATTATAAAAAAAAAAGTTGTTTCTAACAGACATTTGTTTTTTCAAAAATGTCCAAAGTTGGGGTCAAGGGTCATTTTTTTGAATTTTTGGGGGAATTTTTGCTGTGACATTCAGCTATACAAAAGGGCCTATTAATAAAAAAAAAAAAAGGTTTTTTTCTAACAGACATTTGTTTTTTCAAAAATTGTCCAAAGGGGGCTCAAGGGGCATGCTTTGAATTTTTTTGGGGGGGAAATTGCTTTTGACATGCAGCTATTTCACAGGTCCAATTTAAAAAAAAAATGTTGTTTCTAAAAAGAAATTTTTTTTCTTCCCCAAAATTTACCAAAGTTTGGGTCAAAGGGTCATGTTTTTTTTAATTTTTTGGGGGGGATTTTGCTGTGACATGCAGCTATACTACAAAGGGCCCCATTTTTAAAAAAAATGGGGTTTCTAACAGACATTTTTTTTTCCAAATTGTCAAAAGTTTGGGTCATGGGTCATGTTTTTTAATTTTTTGGGGGCATTTTTTCTGGAAAATGCAGCTATACTAAAAAGGGCCTTTTTATAAAAAAAAAAGTTTTTCTAACAGACATTTGTTTTTCACAATTGTCAAGGGGTTGGGTCAAGGGGTGATTGGGGGGCCCTCCCGAAAAAAGGGGAAAAGGTAGGGCCCTTTTTAAGGACACATATTGCAAAATGACTTGGTTTTTTTCCCAAAATCTTTAAAAATTTGCAACAATCCCCGTAAATTTTTTAAAAAACCCATTTAATACAAAAAAAAAAAGAGAAACAAAGACATGGTGGGATTCCATCCCCCCCCCCTAATTTTTAAAAAAAATTTTTTTTTAGAAAAAAACTACTAAAAAAAAAATTTTCATTACAAAATAGGGTGTAAAAAAATTTTCCCCTGAATTTGTACAAGGGAGGTACAGGGAAAAATTGGGCCAGGGTGAAAGGTTTTTTTCAGGAGGACATTTTAAATAGGAAACAAAGGGCAGAGAACAAAGTTTCAGAACAATTTTCCCCCCCCCGGGACATTGGAAAAAAAGAGAAAAAGAAACCAAAAAAAAAGGGGCACCTTTGGAACAGGACGTTTAAACCCCCAGGGAATTTTTCCCAAGGTTTTAAGCCCCAAAAGGGGGCCGCACTTAAACGGATGGTCAAGCGCTACCCCCGTACAAGAGAATATGTCCATTGGGAACTACAAAGGGGTTAAAAGAAATTCCCCTTTTTTTTTGGCACTTTTTTAAAGTGTGGGTCAAGGTTTGAAATTTAAGGGCAATGCTGCGGGCCCCAAAAGGATAAGGGCTATGCCCGGCAACCCAAAATTTGGGGGTTTTAAAGACTTCCCCTTTTTTTCCCGGCACTTCTTAAAACTGGGGTTTAAAGCAAATTTTTGGGGTCATGCTTTTGGCCCCGGACAGGAAAAGTCCCAAAGTCCATTCAACAATGGGAAGGGGGTTTTAAAATCTCCTTTTTTTCCCCCACTTTTTTTTAAACTTGGGGGGTCAGACAAAGGGGGTTTTTAATTTTCATACTGTGGTACAGGACAGGTTAGTCAATGTCCGTTTAACTAAAATTGGGGGGTTGAAAACTCCTTTTTCCGGGACTTTTTAAATCGGGGGGCATGCAGGGTTTGGGGGGTCAAAGCTGCAAACCGGACATGGAAATTCAATGTCCAGGTTCAAGTAAAAAAATGGGTTTAAATCATACTGGGGTTTCTTTGGGACTTTTTTTTTATTTTGGGGCAAGCAGGGTTTTAAGGGGCCCTTTGGGTGTTTTGGGACAAGGGCAGGATAGGAATTTTGGGCCCGTGAGTTTTTTTCTGGGGGCTTTTTTTAAACCTAAGTGTGTTGGGCCTAAAAAATTGTGCACGTATCCATTTGGGGGTTTTGGATTTTAATTTTTCCCGCTTCCCCCAGCCCTGTTTTGGGGGTAAGAATGAAAGGGTTTTTTTGTTTTGGGGCCAAAAACCGGGGCCCAAAAACTTTAATGGTCCCCTTTGGGGATAATCTATCATTTGACCATGGGGCGAATAACTTATTGGGTTTTTGCCAATATCGGACCATCACCCGATGACGGGTTTGTCCCAACGTAAAGTCATCACTAACCCTAACGTTTTATTTTTCCACCTACATAAACATATTTGGCTTTCCCAAAATTTTTAAAGGGCAAAAATTACTTTTTAGTGGTGTCATTCAAAACCCTGGGTTTAGAAAAATACGGGGGGAAACGGCCAAAAATTCTTAGTTGGGCAATATTTTGAAAAAAAAACCAACTTGTTTGCGGATCTTTTTTTTTACGGGGTTCCAAACTTCCCCTTTTAAATTTATGTGTTATCTAAGGGATTCAAAAGGTTGAAATGAATTCCCCACAATACCAATAGTTTGGGGGTTTTCCCCTATGGTTTTTGGAACCGTAAAAAAAAAATTCCAAACAATTTTTTTTTTTGTAAATTTTTTTTCCATGGCACCATAAATTTTGCCAAAACCCAAAACTTTATTACTTCAAATTCTAAAAATTTCAAAAAATTGGAGTTTAATTTTTTGGGTTTTTAACCCTCATCCCTGGCCCTACCCCCATTCCTGGCATGCAAATTTTTTTTTTCTTTTTAATTTTTTTCCTTTTTATGCCAAGGGGGGGAAATTGGGTTTTTCATAAAACCAAAAATTTTAATTCCTCCCTAATTGTTTTGAATAAAGGTCATTTTGCCCATTTCACAAAATTATCCGGGACTTTTTTTAGGGTTTTTTTTCCCTTTTAAAAAATTTGTTTACTTTTGTGATATCCAAAAATTTTTAAAAACAAATTTTGGGAAATATTTTTTTAAATTTTTGGGGGGGTCAGTTTTGAAAATTGGGGCAAAAAAAAATGTCAGCCTTTAATAATTTTGGGTTTTATATTTTAAAACCCCCGGGCAAAAACCCCCAATTCCCTTTGGCTTTTTCAAAATTTTAAAATCCCAAGTTTGTCATTTGTTTGAAGTATGAACATTTTTTTTTTTCATAACAAAAAGGGGGGGGTTTTAGGCATTTTTAACAACGGGTTTCCCGCCCTTGGGTAAAATTGCCCTGCTGTCCCGGGAAACAGTTGTTCCCCCAACCCCCCCAGTACACACTACATTTAGAAGCTCCACCCCCCCCTGGAGGGTTTTTTTCACCCAAAAATCAGCGCGGGAACAGTGAGAGAAAAACCCCCCCCTCCAAATTTTTGAGGGTCCCTGCAAAACCCCTCCTCCCCCCAGCTCCACCACTTACAGCACACCATTTTTAAAAAATTCCCTGGCCTTTTCTCCTCCCGGGGGTCCGCAGCAATTTTGAAAATTTTTTATGTAAAATCAAAAAATTTTAGCTTCTGGTTTCCTTTAAGAGCTTTTTAGAAACCATTTTGGGTTTTCTAAAAAACCAAAGAGGCCCCCTAAAAAAACACCAAGGTTTTACCCTCAAGAGGTATTTTTCCCTTTTAATTATGGGGGGGGGAGTAATGTTTTATGCCCCCCCCCCGGGCAACATGTTTATTTCTGATAGAAATGTAAAAAGGTGTCACAGAGGTACAGTATGTTAGTATATACATACACAGAACACAGGGACAGTATACACATCATAATCCTTATCAGTGGTTAAAATTTGTGTAATTTTTTTTTTTGTCCCCTTTTTTGTAACAGCGAGGGAGGTGCAATCTGCAGCGAAGCCATCTTTTGAAGTAATTTAAAAGGGAAATCAAATAGTCAAGCAAGTAAAGTGAAAAATAAAGAAAAAAAAACACACAACCCATGTCTCATTACAATTGCCCTTTCACGTTAAAAAAATTTTTTTTAAAAAGTAAAACAAATTTTTTGGGATTAACTGTGGGCTTTAAAACAACCTTTTTTTTTAAAACTTTTCTTTAATCCCCTCAATGAACGCAGCAAACAATAAATAAAAAACAATGCAGCGATTAAATTTTTTTTTTTTCAATTTTGCGGGGGGGCCCGAAAATGGAATAAAAAGCGGGAAAAAAAAACACATGAAAACCCCGAAAAGGTGCCCAATGAAAAAAACAACTCATCCCCCCCAAAAAAAAGCCATCATTTTTTCCACGAAAAATAAAAAAATTTTTTGGCTTTACAGCAAATTTTAAAGTTGGAGAACATTTTTTTTATTTTTTTTTGTGGTTTTAACTAAAAACAAAATAAAAAAAAAAAATATAAATTGGGTAAACACTTTTAAAGTATTTTTGCCCCCACAGTGAGCCTGTTTTAAAAAAAATTTGGGAAAAAAAAGCTTTTTTGGGAAAGGGAATAATGAAAAAAAAAGGGAAAAAACAAAATAGGAAAAAAACGTCACCCAAGGGGGTTTCACTACTTTACCCAAAATTTTCCCCCCATTTTTTTAACTTTTTAAAAATAAAAATTTTAAATTTCCCCAAAATTGGGGGGAAAATGGGGGTGCTTCTTTTAATTTTGAATGCAGCAGAAGTTTTGGGGGCTTTCGAGGGCCCCTTAGGCTTGAGGATTTTCCCCTGGGGAGCACAAACAATGGAAAAAAGGAAAAAGAGTCTCTGCTGCTGGGGAAACCAGCGGAGGGGTTTTTAAATTTGCCTTTTTTAACCGCATTTTCGACTTTTCCTTTAACGTATAGACTGGGTCAAGCACTGAGCACACTCCCCCCCCCCCCCTAGTGGGCCCGGGGAGGGCTGGTTTTTTTAAAAGCTACAACCCCCCCGCAAAAAAAGGTTTCCCAAAAACCCCTTTTTTTTAAAAACAAAAATCTTTTACCACCGTGGGGGTTTTTTACCTATGTCAGATAGCCTGCGATGGAGAGGATCCTGGCTTACATTTTCCCACAAATCCAACCAAATGCAGAAATCCTTAATGAACACTGCAACACACTGAGCACATTAATAACATTCACTTTTCAAGTTTCCCTTTTTTGGAAACGACAAAACTAAGGTTTAAACATTAGAATTAAAATCCCCCATGGTTTTAGGGGCCCGGGGGAAACATTTGTTAAACCCTTGTGGAAAAGCAAAAAAGGGGGGGGGCCCCTGGTGATGGCCCAAAATTCCACCAAGATGCCTGTTTTCGGTGTTTGGGGAAAAACTATATGGTACTGGGGGCCCGCCAAATTTGGCCCTAGCACACGGGCTTTTTACATAAAATGGTTTTTTTCATTCTGCTATGCAGTCAATCAGGATGGCTTTTTACTGGAGTAGCCAAAAAAGCTGGGTGGCATGGCTACACCCATGTCCAGGTCCAGGCCTGGTTTTTGTTTGAGGACTATGTAAGCCTGGCAGGTCACGTGAACAGGGTGGTGACTGCTCAGAAGGTGATCTGACTGAGTGTGAGCTGGAGAGGGCTTCTACAGCAGGCTGTCTGTGAATCACCTTGTGGCTTGATCCTGGTGGGGAAAAAGAACCCAGAGACTGTGAGAGACTGATACAACACGGACAGTGCACTGTTATGTTTGCGCTGAAGGCCAGCGACGTTGTTTTTCTTTGTCTGATTATTTTGGTGGATCAATAAACGCCACTATAAAGGATTAAACGGAAGTTACGGACTGTGTTTTCCCATACTACCATTGGGCTGATCCCTACACCATGTTGAAAAACCATTGTAAGTCCCTTGCATATTAGCTGCCCCATCAGTGGAACTGTCGATGCATTTTGCGACACTTATGTTGTAGGCAGTAAGAACTTTCACTACAAGCTGATATATTGCTTCACCGGTGGTTAATTTGCAGTTGACAACCACAAGCAGCCTTTTATGGACTTGATTAGTGACATACCGGACTATAACTGTCAACTAATCCCATGATGTTATATCTTGGCAAGAGTCAATTTAGATGGAGACCATTCTGGTCTCCCTTACTTCTCTTTCAATAGTCTGAATGAGTTGCTTGATTGCATCAACTATTCCATTCACTGTATTTTTGACAGCAGTGTTCTTAAGGATCCTCTTCCCCTAGCACCTCTGGCATGCTGATGTTGGCTTTTTTCAATGCATTCAATTACATGTTCTTGTAGGCAGACATCGTACTTAGCAACAAAACTAACTCCAAAATTTCCATGGTCTAAAGTAGCATCATGTACGTTATATGCTGCCTCAGCTCTGTCACCTCCGTAGCAAAGTCCACTTTTTACAACCACCTTGAAGAAGCAGTGTCTAACATACAATATTGACCTACATATAAAGAACCCACAGACACGACACTAGATGTTGATGTGCCTGGCTTAGGCACTGTATGCGATGGAGTGGCATCTTCAGAAACAGCAACAGATAATGAAACAACTCAGGTTCGGTGTCACTTAAAGGGGTTTTCTCATCACAAGCTTTCGCAGACTTGAGCTGTTTCTCTCTCTTACGGCTTCAAATCAAGAGACGGGTCTCTCCTCTCAGTAGGCATGTCTCCCCTCACTGAAGACATCATCATTCTGTGTGAGCAGTGGAAGGGAGAGGATGTCACAGCTCTACAGGCCTCCTGCAATGCCCAGCTCTCATGTCTGCAGAGCTGTCACCTCCCTCCACAAGCTCCTTGTATCCAGAACACCTGCATTGGTGTAAGCAATTATACATACAGCCTGAACTGATGAAACAAAAGTGAGAAACGCACTCTGCTCCTCCCTTGTTATCAGACAGGAGGTAGAGGGGGAGCAGAATGTATAAGGCTGTATTATATGAGGGGAGAGTGAATCTAGCAGCTAGAGACTCAGTAGTTGCCCAGATGCTGCACATAGAACTGGGAGATGAGCATAGAGAAGAGCTCAGGCAGCCTTTATTACACATCCAGCACCCAGCACAGAAAGCTGTTTCACTTTAATTTTACACAGCTCAGAGGGGAGTAAGCACAGAGTGTAGACAGCCAATCACAGCACAGGGTGCGTGTCCAAACAGGCTAAACTAAATATCAGTCAGCCAATCACAGCAAACAGGGTGTTGCCCAACCTTAGGCTGCTGATTTAACTTTAGACACACACAGATTAGCTCATATCTGCTATATTAAATGATTTAGGTGATGCAAATCAATTGCAAAAGTGCTTATTTTTTACTGTCCCCATCATTAGAGATACGATCTTTGTAGTGAAAACACCCCTTTAAAGAAGTATCAGCAAAGGTTTTGCTTCCAGATGTTCTCTCAGCTACAGACATTGTAAGACTTTCTGTTGAAGCTGCAAATGTTGAGGGCTCTGCTGTTGTGTGGGAGAAAAAGTCTGATAACTGCATACATCATTGCATCAGCTGCCAGGCTTTTTTTCTTTTTGTCTCTGACCTTATCAGCACCACCTTTCCTTTTCTTGGTTGGCTTCAGATCCATTTTACATCAATAACTACAAAGTATGAAACATATGTAGGAAAATATGATGGCTTTGTGTTACCTACAGTATATAGTGTCTCACAAAACGAATTTTACTGTATTTTGACGCTACTTTTTAATAGCTGATATTTGGGGACTTTATTACTTTGCAGCACTGTGCCTTTTTAACTGAATAAGTGATTTTGTAGAAATTATTTTGGATGTCTTTTGTTACGGGTATCCCTGCTTCCCACATGGTGATTCACAAGGTGCACCTTGTGGCAGAGCGACTGCTGGTAGTTGCATGTTTCTGCCACTAGAGGGGGTGCATCTGGAGATCTGCAAGCAACACACCACCAAGGGTTCCTGACCAGCCAGCCATATAAGTTGTCAGCCGCAGTAAGCGGTTGGCAACTGTGTATACTTAGTGCGGCTTTTCAGCCGTTCCTGGATCGGCTCTTATTGGGAGTAGACAATATGTTGGGTAGATGTCTACTCCTCGTTTTCCAGGTCAGGTTTTGTGCAGTTCCCTGGAGACCTATTAAAGGCCTGCTCCTCCAGGTGATCAGGGGGTGTGGTTGCTACCTGGATGCTTGGAGCAACAGAGCTGAGGAGAGAGCTCTGGACCCCTTAGGCTTGAGGGAAGCTTGTACAGTGTACTGGACAGAGTACATGTTTTGGTGGTGCTGGGTGTTAGATCCAGACCATGGTAGAGAGGGTCTTTAGAGGTATGGTTAGTGGCCAGACGGCCGAGGATTTGTGCTTATGGTTTGGTTTATGTGACTACTGTTCCTGAATAAAGCTGGCTGAGGCCAGTGTTAAATGGAAGCCTCGGAGTTCCATTTATTGGTGTGCCAACCGTTCTACGAAAGGACGACGATCCGTGAGCAGAATACCCCCTGGCCGATCCAAGATGGCGGCGAAATAAGAGCAGTAGCTCACAACCTGTACCTCCCCTTCTGCCGATCCGAGCATGGATGGCACTGCCACCCACAAGTCAAGACACGGGCCCACCCGTAATTCCCAGCCCTGGCTCCTATACTCACCTCTCCTTACCCCATGCAGTTCTCCTAGCGGCCAGAGTGCGCGTCCCTATTCCCTATGGGGCGCGCGTGTGCCAGTTCTGGCGTCTAAAGGGCCAGCACACCGGTAATTCGTTATCACCATGCGCTGACCCTATTTAGTTCTGCCTCTTTCCCAAAACCTTGCATGGATATACAATACACAGAGTTTTAGAGAAAGCAGTTCATTAATGTTCCTGTCTTACCATGTATCTTGATCTCTGCCTCTGTCCTCTGACCATGTTCTGCCTGCCCTGACCTTCCTAACTGTCCCCAAACTTGAGCCTATATCTCTATACACCTTGGCCACTACCACAAGCAAGTCACATCAGGGGTAGCGACTACTGTTGAGCGATTATTATCGACAAAGTTGAAATCGGCACAGTTTTTATGGTGTTCGGATTTTTTAGATCATGCGATAATTTAGGTTAAAATCTGTGTATCATCTATTAAGATCGCGCCATTTTCAGCGTTTTCCTGTAATTTTGGCGGCCCAGCAAATCAGATTACAGAATAGAGCAAGGTGAATGTGTGTGCGACGTCATGACTGGGATGTGAAGGTTGCGATTGGCTGGAAAAATCACATGACCTCGTTTTAAAGAACAGCGTTCCTGTTCAAGCCTCAGTGTCTCTCAGCGTCTCAGAGCAGAAGGACTTGCGCTCTGCTTGTGTCCAAACAGCTAGCGAAATTATTATATTTCTTCACAAAAGAAACCTCTACTATTAGCTGTGATCCTTACAATTTAGTTAGATTAGAGATTGGAAGATTTTATATAGTTAGGTAAGAATTTTAAAAGGAGCATCTTACTGCTGTAAAGTAAACGGGGGGGAGCGGGAGGGGGGGGCCCCCTGGGCGAACACAGACAAGCTCTAAAAAGGGAATACGGGGAAAAAGTTCACCAAGACTTAGTGTAGACATTGCAATAGCTTTATTATTAACAGTTTTTCTATTGAAAATTTTCCTGGATATTGGGCGGGCCTGAACTTAAAGGATACACATTTTTCAAGTAACTGCAGGTCTTTTGTTAGATGCAAAACTCCACTTTTATTATCAGTAAAACATTTCAGATAGGTGTTCATTTTCAATTTTGCCCTTTAAACACTTTTGTTGATATATCCCCCTTTGCACTTAAATTTGAATCCAGCAATTTTAAGTCCACCACAGGTGAATTGAAAGGTGCCAAAAAATCTTTGTATTTTACGAATAGACAAGCTCTATAAAGAATACTGGATAAATTTCACCAAAAACTTAGTGTAGACATTGCAATAGCTTTATTATTAACATTTTTTTCTTTTTGAAATATTTCCTGGATATTGGGCAGCCTGAATTTAAATAGGATAACAAAATCTTTTCTAGTAGCTGCAGGTCTCTTTGTAAGGGTGCAAAACTCCACTTTATTATCATTATACATTTCAGATAGGTGTTCATTTTCAATTTTGCCCATTCCACCTTTGTTGATATATCCACCTTGTACTTAAATTAGAATCCAGCAAGTCAGCACGGGTTGATAGGTGCCAAAAATACCTTGTAATATCCGAATACATTACAGATACGTGTTTTTTCACTTTGGCGCACTACAGTTTTTGTTCATTGAGGCACCTTGCACTTAAATGTAAAATACTGCAATTTTTTAGTCACCACAGGTGAATTGATAGGTGCCAAAAATACCTTTTATTATCCAATACATTTCAGATACGTGTTTTTTCACTTTGGCGCAGGCCAGCTTTGCTGATAGATCTACTTTGCAGTTAAATTTAAAATACAGCAATTTTGTATCACTACAGGTGAATTGATAGTGCCAAAAATACCTTTTATTATCCGAATACATTACAGATACGTGTTTTTTGGACTTTTCCCCAGTGCAGATTTGTTGATAGAGCCACCTTGCAGTTAAATTTGAATCCAGCAATTGTGGAGTTAACACCGGTGAGTTGATGGGTGCCAACAATATGCCTTGTATTATCCGAATACATTACAGATACGTGTTTTTTGACTTTGGCGCACTAAAGCTTTGTTCATTGAGGCCCCATTGCACTTAAATGTGAATACAGCAATTTTTTAGTCACCACGGGTGAATTGATAGGTCCAAAAAATACCTTTTATTATCCGAATAACATTTCAGATACGTGTTTTTTCACATTTGGAGCAGGCCCAGCTTTGTTGATAGATCTACTTTGCAGTTAATATTTTAATCCAGCAATTTTGTTTTGATTTGAGGGATTTGAGAATAGCTGTGATTTGCCGTCTTTTAATAAGAGACTTTCCAAAAACTCTTCCATACCTTCTCAAATTTTTATATTTCTGAACAGGGAGCGAAATTCGGGGTGGTAAGCGAGCAAAGAGGGGGTAGGACATGGGGTAGAGGTACGAGAGAAGGTGCTCCTTCCAGTGCGGGCCCACAACACGCATTGCCAGCGGATCAACATTGCAGGACCGTCAGGCCTGTCATCGCCGGGTCAGGGCCCTGTGAATCTCAGTAAAGAACAGCGTCGCCAATCTGTCTTCAGTGGTTAATGCAACCTGCATCCAGCAGTCTTACCTCCTCGTCCTCCCAGTCACGGCCACAAATGTCGTCATCAGCTCACCAGCATCCGTCCAACATGAAGCAAACCCAAATGTCAACTCGTGTACACACCACTGTGGATAATCCATTTTCCCGAAGACCTCTTTGATGACAAAATGCGGTTGGGGTCAGAAGGCATGTTAAAAGATCAAGAGGCCAAAGAGGATGATTTTCTCTGCTTGACCCAGTTACTGATGCCATCAGAGGAGGGGAAGGAAGCAGGTCAATCGGCAAAAATCCCGGGCGGTCGGCAACGCCTTGCAGTCCCCTCTTGCTTGTAGCCCGCGCTCCTGGATGCAGAATGGGCAGGACGACGAAGTCACCTGTGTTGATGATGATTTATGACGACATTGCGGATCCAACGTGGTCTTTTCAGCAAATTTGCTTGCGAAATGCTTCATCACTGACGAGGAGGAAGATGATGGGTAGTGTCAGTACGGGGTTCCGCCTCAAAAAGGGGGAGGGCTGGTCCCCCAGAAAGTCCGCTGATAAGATTCCGCCAGCCACGGTCAGCGCAAACCCCGCTTCTCGGCTATCGCCGTCAAAAAGGTCCCCGACCTCTCAAGCCTGGGAATTCTTTGGGCCAAGCCTCTGATTCACCCAGCGATGTCATATGCCGCCTTTGCCGTAAACGCATAAGTTTGAGGCAAAAACCTTAGGTTGGTTAACCCCCACCAACATTCTAGTCACATGCAGCGAATGCAATGAGTTGAAATGGAGGCAACACTTGGCCAAAAAAGGCCAGACCGACGCCGGGCCTCCAAAACCCCTGTCACACCCCCTGTCTCCGCCTCCTCCGCCCACCACCAAGCGTCCTCAGCTTCCCCTGTCTCACAGAGTCATAATCAGGGATCAGCTCCGCTTCAGCCTCCACCGTCGCCCGGGGTACCACCAGCACCACCAGAGACCCATCCTACCCCTTCATCTTCCGCCAGTTTGACGACCGGCACGCCGTACAGCGGCCAGTCTAGCAGCCAGCCTTCTGTCTTCCTGGTTTGGGAGCAAAAAAAAACACTTTAACCCCAAAACCCTCCCAAAACCAAAAGCCTGAATGTCGGCATTGCCAGGCTTTTGGCCTTGGAAATGTTGCCTTTCCTTTTTCCGACACTTTTAAATGTCTGGGTTAATGCAGGTTTGGGGCTCATGCTGCTTTCCAGTAAAGTGATATTCAATGTCCAGTTCAAGTAAAATGATGGTTCAAATCATACTGCCCTTTTTGGAAAATTTTAATTTGTGGGTGGATGCAGGTTTAAGGGTCATGCTGTGGTACAAGACAGGGATAGTGAATGTTGTGTTTTTTTTTCTTTCTGTGGCTTTTATAATCTAAGTGTGTTGCCTAAGATGTAGCACAATCCTTTTGCTGTTGGGCTGTTAATTTCCAGTTTTTCCCAGCCCTTTTGGGGGTAAGAATGAAGGCGTTGTTGCTCTCCCTAGATTTTTATATCTCCTCAAATCGACTGCTCACTATCAAAAACCTTTCGATGGTGGCCGACTATCGACACGCCCAAATTTTTTTATCCCCAACAATCGCTCAACACAGAGGACCGATGTACTAGCCTCAGCAAGCCCAACTCGCCTTGGGTTTGGGGACTGTTAAAAAACCGGGTTTCCCTTTAACTCTGCTTCCTGATTTCTAACACTCCCCGCTTTGCATGCCCCAGTGGATCCACACACCAGTGGTTATTACAGTCCATACCAGTGGCCATTACAGTTTGATCCACAACAGTTGTTGCTCCATAGTCACAACAAATTGTCCAGCAAGCACAACAAGTTAACCAGTTGACCATGATGCATTAACTCCTTGTGGTCCAGCGACCACCATTACTACCAGCTGCAACTCCTCCACCCACGGTTTCTCTGTGTCTGTCGGCCCCAAGTTGCACCTCTCCCTGCCAGCCAAGTATGACGGAAACACTAAGGACTGTAGGGTTTTTTATGACCCAGTGCACAATGCCCGTGGAATGCATGGCTAACCAGATTCCCACAGAACGCTCCAAGGTGGCATTTGTGGTCAGCCTCCTCTCCAGAGAAGCTTTGGCATGATCTACTCCACTTTGGGATAGGAACGATCCTATGACTGCTAACTGCATTCCTGGACAAATTCAACAGCCTTTTTGAGGAACCCGCCTGTGTGTCTTCCGCAGCGACTGCTCTGCTGGACCAACGGCAATGGAATTCCTCAGTTGTAAAATATACTATAGAGTTTCGTACTCTGGCCTCAGAACGGTCATGGAATAATGAGGCCCTAGTTGCTACATTCTGGAAGGGCCTTGTGGGCAGAATAAAAGACAAGCTGGCTGGTCGAGACCTTTTGTCATCTACAAGTGACCTCCCTTGTCTTGCCACCCTAATTAAAATTTGCTTCGCCGAAAAGAAAAGTCTCTGCCAAACGCGCATCGGCCCCTTTTCCCCTCTTGCCCGGGTGTATAAAAGGGCCCCCCTTTTTCCCCCAATAATTTTTTTCAGAAAAACCCCAATGAAAGTGGACATAGACCACCTGTCACAGCAATAATGGTCCTGTCAACAACAGCGGAATTTTTCCCTTTTACTGTGCCAGCCCGAACATTTCCAATTGAGTCTTTGCATCCAAAACCCCACACCTGGCTATGTGGAAATGTCTCCCTGGGGTAAACCACCCTTTTCCTTGTTTGACCATGCTCTCCAACTCCGCACCTCATCTGGTGTCATGTTCCAAGCCTCCGCCTTCATGGCTTTTGGATCAGATGGGAATTTCTTTGACGCATCTTGTCTAAGTATCGTCTCCTTGTGATCCAGCTAGTCAAGCCTCTAGTTATCTCTTCCTGAGTGACTCTATTCAGTACTGCACAAAACCTCTGCGGTTTCACATGGGGTTTGCACAAAAAAAAAACCAGTTCTTCGGTTATCTCCACCCTTCTGCTCCCTTCGTGACTTCCACGGCTCCAGCGTCACGTTCCAGTGCTTTATTGGCAAACAGGCAAAGTCACACATTGGGGACAAGACTGTCATTCCTACTGTCTTGTGATACTGCGTCCAGTGTACCACTTTTCCACTGATGTCTGTCAAGCTGCTGCCAGGTCTGCCCACTCTGTATCAGGAATATCCAGATGTATTCTCTGAGATGCAGGTGGAGACCCTTCCTCCTCACCGTCCTTATGACTGTCCTATAGACCTTCTGTCAGGTACTAGCCCTCCATGGTGTAGGGTCTATCATTTGCCAGTGTTAGAGGCTCAGGCCATGTCGACCTACATTAAAGAGAACCTTCAGAAAGGTCTTATTCGCAAGTCTCTCTCCAGCCGGTACGATATTTTTCTTTGTGGAGAAAAAAGATGGTTAACTCTGTTCATAGACTATCCGGATCTCAACAAAATGAAGAACTGGTATCCACTATAACTAATCTCAGAGCTCTTTGATAGTCTGCAGGGAGCCAAAGTCTTCACAAAGTTATTCTTACGGGCAGGGCCGGACTGGGAATAAAAATCAACCGGGCACAAAGCCCGCACCACCCCAAAATACAATACCGCTTAAAAAATGTCCCTTTTCTCGCACCTCGCCACTGTCTAAAAAAACTAAAACTATAAAGCTGCTTTCACAACGGACTTTTTTTTGGGTTTTTTTTTATGTGTTTTCGTGTTTTTGTGCAGAGAAGCAAGCTTTAATGTTGTACATTTCTCCCAAAAAACGCATCAAAAAATGCACCAAAACCGCTCTTGTGGGAGCCCCACAACAAGCAAGAAAGAAACATGGTGCAGAAAAACCCCTCACAGTCAGGTGTGCGCCTTACAATCAGGACAACCCCAGCACTAACAAGAACCAACAAAACCCAAAAAAACCCCCCATACATCCCCATAGTCGGTCACCACCACAGAATACAGCACTGATTCCACACAGAAGTAAAAGCAGAGACCACAGAGACGTCAGCGCTGATGGGAGTTTTCTCCTCCTTTCTTCTTCGCCCAAACCTCCAGATCCCTTTCCCCTTGTTGTTCCCTTCCATTCTTTCTCCGTCCAGACAGCAGAATGTTTTCTTCCCCGGTCACTACTCGCCCTGAAGAATTTACAACAAATACATCTTAGACTCCTCTCATTCCAGCACTTTCCTATCAATTCCCCAAAAAGCGTATGTTAGACCCTAAAAATTAGAAATTAAAAAATGTCAATAAGTGGCTGTAAATAGGAAAACCCCCATTAGGCAGGCAGGGCCATATGTAGAGGCGGGCCAAAGTAGGCAGCAGGGACAGTATGCAGGCAGGCAGGACAGATCAGCAGCCGGGCATAACGCAGACAGGGCCCCTATACTGCAGACAGGGCCCCTTAAAAGGGAACAGGGACGTAAAAAGGGAGGGAGGGCAGTGTATAGACAGCCAGGGGATGTTATACAGGGCATTTTTGGCATAGGGCTATTTAGGCAGCCGGGCAGGGGTAAAAGGGACCAGGGGAGGCATCAATGCCAGGGCAGGGGGAAGGTAGCCGGGGGGGGCATCATAACCAGGGGGAGGTAAGGGGATCCGGGGAGGGTACAAAAAACAGGACAGGGGTAGGTAGCCAGGGCAGGGCCCAAAAGGTAGCCGGGGGGGCATCATATAGCCAAGGCATGGGATAGGTAGCCGGGCCGGGCATCATAACCCAAGGCAGTGTAATTGCCAGGGAGGGGATCAATAGCCAGGGGAGGGGATCAGTCCCGGGAAGGGGTATCAGTACCAGGGCAGGGCACATACCGGGGAGGGGGACATATAGCCAGGGGGAGGGCATCAAAATCCAGACATGTATAGGAGCCCGGGAGGGGATAGGAGCCACAGGGTATATGTAGCCAGGGCAGGTATAGGTAGCCAGGGCAGGGGATCAGTACCAGGCAGGGGATCAAGCCGGGGAGGGCATCAATAGCTAGGGAGGGATAGGTACCAGCAGGATATCAGTAGCCAGGGCGGGCATCATATAGCCAAGGGGAGTGTAAGTAGCCAGGGCAGCAAATAGGTAGCCAGGGGGGGGTAAGGTACCAGGGCAGGGGGATCATATAGCCCGCAGGGTATAGGTGCCAGGCGGGTATCAGTACCAGGGCAGGGGACAAATAGCCAGGGCAGGGATAGGTACAAGGCAGGGGATAGGGACCAGGGCAGGGTTTTAAAGGGACCAGGGCAGGGCTCATATAGCCAGGAGGTATAGGTGCCAGGCAGGGTATCAGTAGCCAGGGCAGGGCATCAAAAAGCCAGGGCAGGGGAAGGTAGCCAGGGGGAGGGGATCAATAGCCAGGCAGGGTATAGGTAGCCAGGGGGGGTATTTAGTACCAGGGCAGGGGGATCAAAAAGCCAGGGCAGGGGATCGGGAGCCAGGGGAGGGCACATATAGCCAGAGGGCTCATATAGCCGGCCGGTATCAGTACCAGGGAGGGCAGTATATAGCCCGGGCAGGGGCAGTAATAGCCAGGGCAGGGGTATTTAAGGGAGCCAGGCAGGGGCATAAAATACCAGGGCAGAGCAGTATATACCAGGCAGGCAAATTTTAGGTAGTCAGGGCAGGGGCAGTATATAGCCAGCCAGGGCTATTATAGCACAAGGGGAGGGGCGTATATACCAGGGCAGGCTATTATAGGCAGCCAGGGGGAGGGGGAGTATTAGCCAGGGCAGGGGGGGTATAAAAAAGCCAGGGCAGGGGCATAAATAGCCAGGCAAGGGTATTTAGGGAGCCAGGGCAGGCAGAATAGCCAGGCAGGGGGATTATAACATCAGGCAGGGGCAGTTATGCCAGGCAGGGCAGTATATAGCCAGGGCAGGCATTAAGGCAGTCAGGGGGGAGCAGTGTTAGCCGGGCAAAGGAAACCCCGTTAATGAGCAGGGGGAGTATATAGCCGGGCGGGCTATTTTAGGCAGCCGGCAGGGGGATATATACCGGGGAAGGGCGTATAAGCCAGGGCAGGAGCAGTATAAGCCAGGGAGGGGCAGTAAAAGCCAGGGGAGGGGTATTAACCAGGGCAGGGCAAGGGGCAGTATAAACCGGGCAGGGCAGTAAAAGCCAGGCAAGGGCATATAAGCCAGGGAAAGGGCAGGGGCAGTAATAGCCTGGGCAGGGGCAGTATTTAGCCAGGGCAGGGGCAGTATATAGCCAGGGCAGGGCAGGGGCAGTATATAGCTAGGGCTATTATAGGCAGCCAGGGACAGTAAGTAGTTTAAAAAAAAATAAAAACATAATACTCACCCGCTGTTCCCTCCTCTTCACTCTTCACTCTGGAGCCGGTGGCCGCTCACTGCAGAGTGCGGGGCCGCGGAGCAGGCGCGCGATGATGTCCTTACATTACGCGCCTGCCCCGCGGCCCTCCTGGAGCTGAACAGACGGGATCAGTAGATCCCAGATGTTCAGCCTCGGGTCGCTGCATTGCACCGCGCGTGCAGGCGGCCGTGATGGCTGCATAGGCTGGGTCGGTGGACCTGGCCGTGCAGCCGTGTGCGAGGGGGGGCCTGTCGGCCCCCTGCCACAGGGGTCCGGTCGCTGATGCGACCATTGCGGCTCCTGTAGCGTGCCACAGACCGGCACTCGGGGCCCGCCGGGGGGGGAACACCGTCCTCCTCAGCGGGCGATCCGAGCCGGCCCTGCGGCCCGGACCCCAGCGCCCCGCCGGGCTAATGCCCGGTTTGCCCTATGGTCAGTCTGGGCCTGCTTACGGGGAGCCTATAACCTGAATTTGTGAGGGTAATGAATGGAAGACCTAATTTGATACCCAAGATAGTCACTTTGAGTATCTTGTGATGCCCTTCAGCCTATTTAATGCTCCTACTGTTTTTCAAGAATTCATTAACAAGATCTTCAGAGATCTCTTGTACTCTAGTATTGTCATGTATCTGGACGATATCCTGGTCTCGGATAATTAGGAATCTCATTGGGCCCACGTACGCCAAAGCCCATCATCCCTGCATTTAGTGGTTATATTGTCTTGAACAAGGGACTCCAGATGGATCCTGCCAAGCTGTTGGCTACTCTGCAATGGCCTCGACTAGTCGGCCATTTGTCAATTACTTCTGACAGTATATTCGGTACTTTTTCACCATGGTGGCGCTTACTAAGAACAACAGAAACCCCAAACTTTGACCACCTGAAGTAGAGGAAGCCTTCTCCCTTCTGAAGTCTGCGTTCACCTCCGCACCTATCCTGTGCCGCCCTGACCTGGAGAAAACCTTCTTCCATAAGCTCAGCCCCTCCTTCAAGACCTTTTCCTCTGCAGAGAGGAACTACACCACTGGGGATCAGGAATTACTGGCCATTAAGTTAGCTTTGGAAGAATGGCATCTGCTGGAAGGGGCTTGTCATCAGGTCAACATTTACAAGGACCACAAGAATCTGCTTCATCTCCAGATGGCCCAGTATCTAAATCGTTGGCAAGCTAGATGGTCTCTTTTAGTTTCCTGATCCACTTTTGACGTGAGAACAAAACTGTCAAGGCAGATGCCCTCTTCCATGCTTCTGATGTAGTTGGTCTGGAATCCACACCTCAGCACATCATTTCTCTGAAACGCCTGATCTCCGCAGCTCCCATTGATCCCCAACATGTTCCCCCAGGGAAAACTTTTGTTTGCCCTGCACTTAGGAAACAGATTTTGAAGTGTGGACATTGCTCTCAGGTGGCCACACATCCAGGAGTTCAAAAATCTTTCCAACTTGTATCTTGATACTACTGATGGCCAAATCTTATTAAAAGATATCAAGGACTTTTTTGAATCTTGTGCCATGTGTGCCCGCAATGTGTCCTAACGTCTCAAACTTCCTGGCCTCCTGCAGCCATCACCTATACCAGATGTTCTTTGGACCCACACCGCCATTGACTTTGTCACTGATCTGCCACCCTCCCTGAACAGTAATTTGGGTGGTGACTGGGGACAACAAAGTAATTTGGGTGGTGACTGACTGTTCTCGAAAATGGGCCTCTTTCTGCTGCTGCCTGGTCTTCCTTCTGCTCCTCAACTGACCAGCCACTTTTTCCAACACATATTTTTTCTGCATGGACTTCCCCAGCATATCGTCTTGGATTGAGGGTTTAATTTTGTGTCTAAATTATGGCGAGCACTCAGCTTTTGTTTTTAGGTGAAATTTATCCCAAATATTCGTTTCATTCAGAATTTAGTCTTGGCAAATAGCGTTAAAAAACAACTATTTCCTGGCTGCAGAGAGCCTGTATGGTGTTGTAGAACATTGTGCCATGCTCAAATATGCATAGGGAGCGTGGTTTGGTATTGAAATAATGCTGTGATTTAGAATGAAATGCAGATGACAGGTGCCACTCTTAGAACCGGTTCACACTACACTTATCTGCGCAGTTACGGGGTCAAAACTGACCAAATAACTGAAGTGGGAATGTTAGCACCAGCTAGAAAAAACCGAGCAGAGGGCCAAGATCCCACTATAGCATCAAAGAGCACACTCCTTTTACACCGTCATCAGATAATCCCACAGATTATGACAGAACCTGTTCTGTTAAACGCTTATACATGTAGAGACCCCCTGAAAGAGTGGAGATGGTGTCGGCAGTAATTTTGTGTTGATGTCACTGATCATTTTGCCCTTCTTTTGATCCATCAGTGTCCACTTTCAATCGGTCAATAATCCATCAGTATTGCTAAAACCAAAAAGAAACAGAAGTTGATCCAAAACAGAGATGACAAGTAAATGGAATATTTGCATATCATCTGTGTTTTGTATCCACTCCTGCTTTTGGCTACCTAAACATCAGACAATCCTGATGCAAAGAAAGGACCATGTCATACTGGCCTTATGGCTTCTCTGAAGACACTATTGGTTGTGTTTGTCCTTTTCATTCTTTCTGACAGATTAAAAGAAGGGGAAAACCAAACATAGTGGCAACATCATAGAGTGGTGGAGGGTAGAAACAGCATTAGAAAACCATAAGGTGGTCGAGTGAGAGATTGGTCAGTTGGCAGCAGCTGCAGCAGGAGTAGGCCACAGAGTGGCACAATGACAGATTGAGTGGCACAATGACAGATTGTGGAGGTGGCAGCAGCAGCACCAGCAGCAGCAGGCCGGAGAGTGGCACAATGACATAATGCTAGGTGACATAATAAGGAGGTGGCGGCAGCAGCGGCATCAAGCTAGAGAGTGACATGGTGACATAGCCTGGAGGTGACAGCAGCAGGAGGAGACCTGAGTGGTGAGGTGGCAGCAGCATCAAAAGGCTACGTAATGGCTCAGTGAAGAGTGAGGAGGTGGGTGGAAATACCAGTCCCTGGTAAAGATGGTGGGTGGTAGAAGGAGCAGCTGGCAACAGATGTGTGGCATCAGGTGGGTGGCAGCATCAGAATAGTAGCTGAAGCAGGTAGCCAGAAGAATCCAGACTCATTTGTCAAAGTTTTGGTGAGGCGGCAGGGCTGATCTAATCTGATGTATCAGGCATTGGTGTGTGGAAATCCTGGCTGATTCATCTTGACAAAGGTGAGTCTCTCCACATTTTGGGTGGACAAGCGAGTTCTCCTTGGGGTAACTATGGCCCCCGCTGCACTGAACACCGGCTCTGATGCCACACTACTGGCCGGGCAGGACAGCTACTCCAGTGCAAACTCGTCAAGTTGCGGCCATAAATCCAGTCTGGCTGCCCAGTAGTCCAGTTGATCTTTAATGTGGGGTGGCAGGGTGCTGTCCAAGCAGGCCACCACTTGCTGGTTCAGGGTCTGCTCCAGGTGCTGCTGCTACTGGTGAGTACCTTCCTTACTAGGCAGGTGAAGAAAGCTACTCATCAATGACTGCAGACTCAGGTTGCTGGTAATGGAGCTGGTACTGCTCCTACCCTCCCACCCCCCCCACAGCAGCGGTGGCAGTGGTACATGAGCGCTGAGGAATCCCCTGGTTGGACCTGTGAGAGGATGGATGATGGCGCAGATAGGCAGTGGCCAACTGACTACATAGGATGTCTCTATAGTACTTGAGTTTGTCCTCCCTCTCAGCAGGTGAAAAAAAGGCCCCCATTTTGGACCAATAGCGAGGGTCCAAGAGCCAGAGCCAGAAGTGCTCCAATGTCCTCCTCCTCCACCTCCAGTTCAGCCCCCACCAGACTCATGTTGTCGTTAGATGAAGTTGCCATGTCTCCAGTCCCCTGACCAGACAGATTTTGCAGTATCTGTTCCAGGACATGAAACAGTGGAATGACATTGTTCATCCCCTAGTCCTGGCGACTGACAAATAACGTGGCCTCCTCAAGGGGCCTGAGCAAACGGCAGGTGTCACGCATGAGCTTCCACTGGCAAATTACACAGGGGAGTACTCCTATCTGCATGGATCATCAAAAAATCATTAATGGCCTTTCTCTGTTCATAGAGTTGGTCCAACATGTGGAGGCTGGAATTGCAACAGGTGGAAACGTTGTATATCAGCCTATGTCATAGTTGCCAACTTTTGAAAGTGAAAAAGCAGGAGAGTGTAGTGGGCAAAAATTTGCATGGACACGCCCATCTTGTCGGTATGCCCGCCCCTTCAAAAAAGCACACCACTCCACCTAACTGTTACATAACGGCCTTTGGAAGAAAGCCCAGTAGATGCCCTTATAGGCCAGGTAGTAGCCCCCCATAACCAGGTAGTGCCCTTACAGGGTGGTTAGATGCCCCTTGTAGCCAAGTTGATGCCCCCCTCTGTAGCCAGGTAGAGCCAAACTTTGGAGCCCAGGTTAGATGTTCCCCCCTTTGTTTAGCACAAGGTAGGTGCCCCCTTTGTTAGCCAGTAGGTGCCCCCATTGTTAGCCAAGTAGTGCCCCCATTGTTAGCAAGGTAGTGCCTATAGCCAGGTAGTAGCCCCCATTGTTGCCGGTAGTGCCCCCATTGGTTGCCAGTAGTGCCCCCATGTTGCCAGGTAGTGCCCCCATGTTTGCCAGGTAGTGCCCCATCTGTTAGCCAGGTAGTGCCCCCATCTGTTAGCAAGGTAGTGCCCCATCTGTTAGCACAGGTAGTGCCCCATTGTTAGCAAGTAGTGCCCCATCGTTAGCAAGTAGTGCCCCAATCGTTAGCAAGTAGTGACCCATTGTTAGCCAAAGTAGTGCCACTTTGTTAGCCAGGTAGTGCCCATCTGTAGCCAGGTAGTTGCCCCCATTGGTTGCCAGGTAGTGCCTCCCATTGGTTGCCAGGTGTGTCCCCAATTGTTTGCCAGGTAGTGCCCCCATTGGTTTGCAGGTAGTGGCCCCCATCCTGTTACGCAGGTAGTGCCCCCATCTGTAGGCCACGGTAGTGCCCCCGCTGTTGCAAGGTCGTGCCCATCTGTTAGCCTAAGGTAGTGCCCCCATGTAGCCAGGTAGTGCCCCATGTTGCCAGGTAGTGCCCCATCTGTTAGAAGGTAGTGCACCCTTTGTTGCCAGTATGCCCCCTTTGTTGCCTGGTAGTGCCCCCATTGTTGCCAGGTAGTGCCCCCTCTGTTGCCAGTAGCTGCCGCCCCCCCTCTGTTAGCAAGTAGTGCCCCCATTGTTATCCAGGTAGTGCCCCCTTTGTACAGGTAGTGCCCCTTTGTTGCCAGGTAGTGCCCCTATGGTTGCCAGGTAGTGCCCCCTCTGTTAGCCAGGTAGTGCCCAATCTGTTAGCCAAGGTTGTGCCCCCTTCTGTTGCAGGTAGTGCCCCCATTGTTGCCAGGTGATGCCACCATTGTTGCAGGTAGTTGCTCTCTCTGTTAGCCAGGTAGCGCCCTACTAAAGCTAATAAAATAAAATATAAAAAAATCCACTTACCTCAACAGGCTCCTGCAAGCGCGGCCGCTCCTGCCGATCTCCTCAGCGGCGCAGGGGAAGAATGAGAGCAGCCGGTGTCACTTCCCTCTGCAGCACTGGCGTCAATTCCCCCATGCGCCTCTGACCGTATGTGCGGCGCACACACCGGCGCGTACATACAGGGAGAGGAGGGCAGGAGGGAGTGATCCCTCCTGCCTTCCCCGCAACAGTGAGAAGCGGGTCGGGTTGTGCGGCCGCTGCGGCCGCTTCACACGCATGTAGGAGCGGTCCCGCGGCGCAAGAGTAGCGCACCAGCGCTACTCTTGCGACCGCGAGGTATTTTAAAGGACCCCCGTCCGCCTGCAGGCGGCGAGGAGGAATGCGCCAACTCCCCGGGAGGGCGGGGGTGGGACCCCAAATGCGGGACCCCCCGCAAAAAGGGGAGAGTTGGCATGTATGGCCTATGTTGGGGGAGGCCGTCCTGTCGCTGCAGCTCAAGGAGGGTGTTCTTTGCGGTGTAATTATGGCTTAAGTGCATGCAAAGTTTCCTGGCCATTTTTAGGCATGGCTCAGCCCTCCTAAGTTCAGCGCGGACACCATGTTCTTTCCATTGTCTGTCACCATGGTTTCAATTTTCAGTTGTCGCGGAGAAGCCAGGAATCGATTTCGTCTTTCATGATGCGGAGCAGTTCCTTCCCTGTGTGACTTCGTTCACCCAGGCCAATCAGATGTAGAACTTTGTGACACCAGTGTGCCCTTCACATGTGGTGTGCTGGAGGAGCACTTAGACTCTCCAAGTTGCTGGTGTGGCTGGGAAGTGAAGCCACATTCACCCAAATGGGACCAGTAAAGGACATGTACTGTCCCTGACCATAGTTACAGCTCCACAGGTGTGCGCTGCCATGCACTTTGGAAGACACCGACAGGCTCAAGGACTGGCCCACCTTCTCTTCTACATATTTGTGCAAGACTGGTACTGCCTTTTTCAAAAAGAAATGACGGCTTGGGATTCAGCATCTCAGCTTCGCACAAGCCAACAGTTCCCTGAACAGTGCAGAAAAGGGAGGGACTGCAGTTCCACCAACTTGGACAGGAGCACGGTCAGCTTCTGCGCCGGAGGATGGCTGGACGCATACTGTTGTCTCTTGGCAATCGCCTCGGTGAATGACTGCTGGCACCATGAGTGGCGAGGATCAGGAGCATTTGGACCAGTAGATGATGGGAAAGTCAGACAGCTGACATCGGCAGAGGTGGTGGAGACTTGACTGCCTGAAATGGGATGCATGCCACTGGGTGCTGCTGCTGTTGCTGTGGCAGGATGGACCACCACATCTGAGACACGTTTCTCCCAGGCCACTGGATTGTGACGCTGCATATGTTGATGCAGGGTCGTGGTGTCAAAATTACGCTTCACTTTCTGTCCACAGACTCTACATATACCCATGTTTGCCTCCTCTGGTGTCTTGGCTAAAAACTGCCACACCGCCGAGTAGGTGATTTTACCACCAACGCTCCACAATGACTCATTGCTGCCACCTCCGCTGCCTCGGTGAGTCCCTGCGCTGCTAGTTTCTGGGCCAGAAGGGACCTGCAAAGCGCGTGGTCTACCCCGTGGCCGTTTGGATCCCGGCCTCGCACTGCTGCAACCTTGCTGACTCCCGGCCACACTACCGACTTGCTGGCTGCGCCGTTGCCTCATGTGGAAGCTGCCACCCTCTTCTCCTGATGGTGATGATGAAGCCCTTGCTTCACCCGACTCCCAAGTGTAATCAGCTACATTGTCATCGATTAGTGTTTGCCCGTCACTGCTGTCCTCCTCAACAGTTTTGGTGTATAGAGCCTGACTGCTCGCAACATAACCTCCCATGCCACTCTCCTCATCACTACTTGCCCGCCCACTGCAGAACCAGTGGATGTCTGCCCCACCTCTTTGCTGCCCAGTAACTGCTTACTGCCCTCAAATAGTTCGTCCTTACTGTATAGTATTGCAAAGCTCACAGCATATAGTAGTTCTCTGGCTGAGGGAACCGAACGGGACAGAGGCGGGTTGAGACAGGTGAGGGCCCCTGACCTGCTCCTGGGACATGCTACCTAATGGTTGTGTCTGACGAACCCACTGACTCTTGGCTCCTGGGGTTGTCAGGTGTCAATCCTGGGAGGGAAGTGGATGATCTAGATCAACCAATCAAGAACCTTTGGCTTGGTGGTCAACACACGGCCATTAGATGACACCGGTAGCTCTGGCCTCACCGAGTGACCCCTGCTGCGACATCCTCTTACTGTGCTGCGATCTGTGCCTGCTCCAGGAACAGTTGTTCCACTGCCACTCCCTTGTGAAGGGCCTGTCACCTCTTTGTCTGACATAATGTTTGATCAAAAATGTACAATAAAACAAACTCTATTTAATGTAGATGTGTGTATATGACAACTACAGAAGCTGTATTTCAAAAGTGTTTCACCTTATAAGTGAAAAAAGTAACTCTTTAGCGCAGAGAACAATATCCCAAAATATTAACCTGCATGTAATGGAGGTATGTATATGTGAGAACTACTACACTGATATTTCAAGAGAGTCACAACAATCAAGTGATAAAGTAACTCTTTGGCACAGCGAGCAATATCCCAAATTAAAAAACACTGGTTCAGGAGACATGTGTGTGTTATATGGACACACACACACACACACACACACCACACACTGTTTATGTTGAAAGGTATTTCACCTCAGTAAATAGAAAATAGCGAAGTATTTGGCACAGAGTGCATTAGTGCTGCTGCAGAGAGATCCGTGTACATAAGAGGCACAGTGGAAAGTGGCAGAATGTAAAATGGCTGGCCTATTTATAGCTCTGTGACATCACAGAAGCTGGCTGGCTGCTGACTGGCTGCATGTCATGGCATTGGGGGCATTCCTTTGTTTCTCCCATAGTTCTTTGCCCCATGTCACGCCATGTACTCGCGGCCATTTTAGAAATAAAGATGATTTGCTACCAGGAATCGCCAGGAAATTCGGCTTCGTTTAGAACTGAATTTTTCCTGACACTCGAAACTAATTACACTTTGTCAGATTCGATTTGCTCATCCCTAGTTGTAACTGTATCAACCTGCTGATCAAAGTTTATATGTCATTTATACCGCACAGTGACCGCTGTAAAAAACTAATACCAGGATTGATGGATTTTGTTCATGCCGCCTCATAAAACCCTTGATAAAAAGAGATCAAAGTATCATATGAACCTACAATTCTACCAAAAAACAAGCATATAATCAGCTTCATATACAGAAAAATAAAAAAGTTATGGCTGTCAGACTATGATGACATAAAAACACAATTTTTTTGTGTGTGTCTTATGTACAGTAAAAGTAGCAAAACATAAAAAACTATAGAAAATGTATAACATTGTGATTGTACTGATCCACATAGTAAAGATATTATGTCAGTTATACAGCACAGCACATGCTGTAAAAATGATGTACATATAGCTTTGGCGTAACTTGAGTTGTTTTTTTTCATGGCCCCAAGGTAAAAAAACAAAATGTGGAACAACTGTATGCCCAAAATGCAAAATACTGCCCTAGATGAGATCCCTGAGGGGTGTTGAATCCAAAATGGGGTGACTTTCTAGTACATTGGGGGCTTTGCAAATGCTACATGGCACCAACCAAAATCTGCTTTTCAAAAGCCAAATAGCGCTCTTTCCCTTGTATGCCATGTCTAAACAGCAGTTTACACCCACATATAGAGTATTGCTGAACCTGGAAGAAATTGTGTAACAAATTTTGGGGTGCTTTTGTAAGCCGTGTACTGAGGGCAGGTTTACCGGAATACAGCGAAGTCACGGACAAAGATCACGACTCCAACACCAGCTCAACAGCGGTTTGTTTTACTGAATTTTCTGAAACATAAGATGGTGAACAGATCCACAAATACCAGTTTTACAAATACGTATCACGGGCCCTGTGCTACACAAGAGAGCGCCAGTAAGTGCATTCTTGGATGTCTGGGATAACCTTTACCGTGGGTTCGGAAAGGCGATAACAACCTTACCTTATCTAGTACCGTATACACCTACGGGAACAATTGGTGTTGTGGAGGCAGTTGCAGGGGCTCGTGGTGCTGACAGCAGCTTACACAGCTTGAATAGATTTACCTACTTACTACCAAACACACATGTGACAACAAATTTCCCTCACAGTGATCCGGTTCAAGTAGCTAATGGTGCGCTAGCAAAACTCTCCAGTCCTAACAGGAGGATGTATTTGGGAAACCCTACTTTGGCCTGTAACTGAGGCCTAGACTAACTAAAAGTTATCAGGCCTTCTCACAGTCATGAGCACTATTGGCGTGCATGCATCCGCTGAGGTACACTTAAAGATGGCCGGCCAATTCCTGTTCTCAGTGCAGATCCTGGGGATTGAAGTGGATGATCCGCTTGCAGACAGGTCCTCTCTATTTTGGAAGCTATGTCCTTCTTGTCCAGGAGTACTCTCTCTCTCTCTGCGATGGGTCTGTATAAGAAAGTTCAGGCTCTTTTGTCCCTGACACGACTGTGAATCCTGGCTCCTTTAGCTAACTGTTTCTTGTCTGCTCTCCCCTGTAGTCTCAGCAGCTTCTCAAAAAGGCTATGCATGTGCCGTCTTATACACATGTCCATCATTTGCATATTACTGGAAACTGGACATAGTGCATCTTGTGGTCAAACAGTAGAATAAAAAGAAACATTTCATAACTGTCAAGCATGGGATTTTCCTGGAAAAAACACAGTGAGGCTGGCCCACTATCCCACATACCACCCACTAGAAGTTGGCGTCCTCTGACAACCTCACCCACACAACTCGTCTCCGTGCATAGCGCTGTGGGGGTACTCAGCGTTGGATCTCGGGTCATTCGTGGGGCTATAAGGTTCAGGGGCTTCAGGAACATCCCTGGGGAGGAGTGTTGGCTGCTTCCACTGCTTCTCCACTGGGGTGGCAATGATTGTCACACAGCTGGAACCTCAGTTAAGACCGGCAATGGGACAGCCCACCATTCCTCAACTAAGGGAGGATGCTGATACCAGGGGTAGGTACTTCGGGCATTAGTTTCGGGGCACTTCTAAATCACAGCGCCTCATACATATTTCTGTGTATATTTAGTGATGGGCTCCCTGTCCCTATTGGCTCATACCTCAATCAGACTGGGGATGGGAAGGGTCCACCCTTCTCTTGACCACATATGGGACCACCTGCCCACCTCCCATCTCCAACTTCCAGATGGCCTCTTAGCCCTCGACAATGAAAAAAAAAAAAAAATCACGATCACCTGGGAGCAAAACTGTCTCTATGCACAGGCCTCGGATTAGATGCACCACTATGTTTTAGACGCTCTCCTTCAATCCTTGTGCACCGTCCACAGTCGCGGCGGTGTTCCTGGGCCCAGGCCGTGGTAGTGGTCAGTGGTGATTCTGTCGGACTGGGCATGTTAAGATCCTCAATCTCGCGGACCTGGTCTTCTGAACATCAATATGTTGTCGGGGAGTAACATGCTGGTAATGTGCACCCTATTGTTATAAGCCCACATCAGCTCAGGCTAGGTACTCAGGCATTCTAAGCCTTCCTGGCTGTCCTCTAAGTCCGCAAGCAATCTGTGATAAGCGGTCGTGGTTAAACCGTCACAAGCTCCGTTCCCTGCGGATGATACGGGATTAGTACGGGAACGCTCAATCCACCATACAAAACTTGGTACAGTTCGCTCAATATAGCCCCTTGGAAACATGCTGTCCTTTGGTCGTTAATGTTCCTCTGTGGGCACCCAAACACCTGTATAAATTGCTTACAGACCAGCCTCAGCAGCAGATCGGCAGTCTGACTACCTAGTGGGTTCAGCCCCGGCATACTTAGTGAAATATCCGTCATGACCAAACAGTATGAGTGCCCAGAGGCAGACTACCCAATTGCACATTGTTCAATACATCAAGAGCCCTCTAGGGGCGCAGATGTTCCGGATGGTCTGAAACGGGAGCCGCTGTTCAGTGCTCTTACTTAACCCACAGGTACGACACTTGACGGCAAGCTTCAGACACCATGCTTAAACAAGTTCAGGGGTGTACACAGTCGTTGACAGCCACTTATAGGTCTTTGTCACTCTCAAAATAGGGCGCCTCTCTTCATGGGCTTCCCGAGCACGCCTCTGGTCCTAATGACATGGGGATTACATCTTGTTGTACTGTGCTGCCACTCCGAATGTAAGTAGATGGTCCGGGCTCAGGAGCCCTGGGAAACACTCAAGCTTATCACACTGCCTAACAGCTTTTTGCCCTCCTGGAGTCAGCTGGGCCTGATCCTTGGCATGGGCCAGACCCAAGACCGGACCCACCCTTCACTTTCAGTAAATCTGGGCAACCATCCTGGACCCTATGCCCAACTCAGCACGGTTCTTTCCACACCATCGGCATCCACAGACGCCACCCCACTGAGTGTGCCAAGTCCTGGAAACGCAGGGACCTGGCTTAACGTCGGGCATTTCAGTGTCCTCTAATTCCTCATCAATGCTGGGGAGGGCATCGAGAGAACCCGAGAGAGGGCATCTGCATTCCCATTTTCCGTCCCTGGTATTTTGAGAGTTGTGCCACCCATCTCTGCTCGAGGGCTCCAAGCTTAGCATTCTCCAAATGCGCCAGATGAGTGTTGTCGGTCATGACAGTCACCTCTACACCTGTCTGGTGTACTCTGCGAACATTTCAGTCATGGCCCACACCAGGGCCAACAGTTCAATTAAATGCGAGAATAATTGTCAGGATGCGCTTCTGACTCCCGCAAGACCGATGGCATAGGCAATTACTCTCTCTCGCCTTTATGGACCTGGACAGCACAGCTCCATCCCATGTAGTACTACCGTCAGTATACAGCAGAAAAGGGGGTGCGAACCGCGCCATAGGCAGAATTGGAGCACTGGTCAGCGCCTCTTTCACCGACTTTCAAAAGCCTCTTGCTGCCGAGGTCCCACTTAATGTGTGTTATGTGATCTTTGGACCCATGGCAGTATCCTAAGTACTCATTTAAGGGCCCCGTCGATGAGCCGGAAACGGGTATAAACTTCGGTAATACCACAAGCCCAGTCACCAGGGAATGCCCGCACCTCTCGTAGTGTAAACGGCCGAGGCCCAAGGTTTGACTGACTACACCGTTACTGGGGGCCGGATGTACCCCTGACGAAGTGACCAACATGGGCCCCCCCCACAAACCCCACCACCCGTACTCACCCAAAACCCCCCCCCCCCACCCCCCAAACCCCCCCACCCCCACCCCCGCCCCCCCCACCCCCCACACACCCCCCCCCTCCTCCCCCCCCACCCCCCCTCCCCCCCCCCCCCCCCCCCCCCCACCCCCCCTCCCCCCTCCCCCTTCCCCCCCCCCCCCCCCCCCTCCCCCCCTCACCCCCACCCCCCCCACCCCATCCTTCCCAGGGTCTAAGAGAACCCCCCCCCCCCCCCCCCCCCCCCCCCCCCCCCCCCAAGACTCTATTCGTGCTGGAAGCGCTGGCACTTCTTTGGCTCTGATCTTTAGCCCATGGTCTCGTAGACCGTTCAGAACCTGCCCGTCAGTTTCTGAAGATGGACGCTCGAACGAATTCCCGAACACCACCACATCGTCCGGTTGATCAGCTCTCGAATCAAAGTTAAGATCGCTAGACAGTGTTCCATCAGCCGCTGGAATGTCCATCGGGGCATTGGAAAGCCCAAAACGGAATCGATTGAACTCGTAGAGTTCCCATAGGCAGAATGAAAGCTGTCTTTGCCCTATCTTCTAAGCCAATGGGCTACTTGCAGTATCGCTGGCTAGCGTCGAGGGTCAGAAAAAGAACTTGCATGCGCAATAGAAGCGGACAGCGACTCTTCCATCCAAGGGAGGGGATAGGCATCACGAATGGTCTTGGAAATTTAGCTTCCTGTATTACGCAGAACCTGAGACTGACATCCTTTTTTCAACACCAAAACGACAGGGGCGGCCCAGGGACTTTGATTCTCTTGAATCACCCGTTTCTCCCCTCCCTCAGCATGCTGGCCACCATGTCTTTCACTTCCAGTACATTTTGGGCGGATTTGTCGATAACGTTCTATGATGGGCGGGGATCGCCTGTGGGGCTTTCATATGCTCGATGGTAGAAGCACACCCAAAGTCTACCATCATGTATCGAGAACGCCTCTGGAATTCCCAGAGGGTATCTTCTGCGCTGTTGTTGCCCTGGAGTCAGGGTCCTGCGGTCATTCCCTATCTGAGCAATAATCACTCGGCCCATTCTACGGTCCGGAGGCTCGCCCTTCTGGACACCCACTGAATAGGTCCAGGCCGACCTTTGTCAGGCCATAGCGTGTACGTACTCTCGAAGGGAGATATCTTTCCAGGAAACATGGAACTTCGGCATAGTAGGGTATTCGCAGGACATGGTCAACTCGCTGTCCATGTCGTTGATGCATCTCACGGGTACACATCCCCTCTCCACAAGTGGCAAGGGCCCGAGCTACATTGCGTCGGTTCTGTGACTCTTCCTGTGAGACTGGTTCAACCACGACTTCCAAGCCATTCAACTTCCGTTTGGTTCCCACGGCAGCATCATATATTTTTTAGTTGTCGTGCGGGATCTTGATGGGGCTTTCGCTGACACCTTCACATGCCCAATGGGTCGACCGATGTGGGGCTCTTCTGCTGACTGCAGCTCCTAACATTCTGTCGCTAGGACCTTGCGAGTGGGCCGCGTGCCGTGGTGGCCCGCTGCCAATATAAAAAAAAAAAACTTTGGCCCTCTTTTGCGTAGAGGTGGTCGATCCGGTCTCGGAGCACGTTCATGCCAGATCAATACCACTCCCTCTTGGAAGGGTGGTCCACCAGCACAAACTACCTTCTTGCCAATGTCTTGGTCCAAACAGTCGGACTGGCATACTAACTAAATCCACTTGTACATTCCAGCACACCATTGTTGGCTGCCGTTCAGCCTAATGATGCTGCCGTTCTTCTGGCTTCAGTCATGTGCCATGAAGTGTCTCCAAAAACTCCAAGGGCATCAGGGTACACTCTGACCCAGTAAAAACTAACCCGTGCACCTTTTTTGCCCCTAGCTCTGCTTCTATAACAACTACTGGGGAAGATGTATTCCTCGCGCTGGGCTTTGGTTTTTTTTTGCCCCGCCCAGGACCTCAGCTACTGCGGCGGTTGGGAGTTTTTAAACCCCCCCCCTTCCTTTTCATGTTCCAAAAACTTTGGCGAGTGGGCCTACTGTGACAAGCCCAGCAGAGGGCCCCCTAGACCCGCACACCTGGTGGACCTCTTGCAGCAGGGCCCCGCCGTGGGGCTGCTCTGAAAGGGTGCTGCGGGAATTCTTCTGGAGCTTGTGGCCTTTTGCCCTTTATCTTGGACACCTCAAGCCAAGTTCTCTCAAAACCCGCTCGAACCTGGACCCCATCTTTAAAAGTCTGGTCCCCCCGTTCTTGCTTTCTTGGGGACTACTACGCCTTTACCACTATGGGGTGGGGCCCCTTTCCCCCTCTACAGCGGAAGTAGACCGTAAAACGTCAGGTCGCCGCATTCGGGTCATCTCCTGCAATTCTATATTTATATTTTGCCATTTGGAACTTAACTCCGTTTTATCTATTAAACACTAAAACGTAAAATTTTTTTATATCTAACTCTTAACCCTTTACACACTATTTAAAAACTGATCCTATCCTCATCATTTAACCCTTTTTGCTTTGAAAAAGGGGGGAAAAATCCCTTTCTATCATCAAGTCGGGGGAACCCCCCATTAAAAGGGGCCTTATATTATAGCAAAAATACTAGCTTCAGTAAGGGCAGTCTTCCCTAAACTCATAGATACAGAACAAATAATCCCCCCTTTTGACACCGTCTGCGCAGGTGACACTTGTTTGACAGAGGGGAGAGATCACAATT
>JAODAL010016728.1:0-79810 GCA_025379985.1 Phyllomedusa bahiana | reverse complement strand
TAATTTTTCATTTTTAAAATTTTTCATACAGAGAACAGTGGAAGGAGTCTGGCACATGTATAGGCTAGCAACTATTTTGGACAGAGGAGGGAGGCTGGGGCAGAATTTCATTTGAATATGGAACTATGGTAACTTATTAAGAAATGCTACAAGTTGATGTATACTCAAAAATATTTACATTTATATGATGCATGAAAACTGTCTAGGTCTAAGACTTTCATAGCAACCAATCAGAGCTCCTCTTTCATTTTATATAGTGTTCTGAAAAAATAAAAGGGAAGCTTTGATTGGTTGCTATGGTCAACAAAGAAAGTCTAATACCTAGAGAGTTTTCATACATGCCTCCTCTAATTTGTGTTTTTAGGTTGATTCTTCTGCATGTATCAAAGATCAGATTGGGCCCCCTATTACGGTACCAGGCTTTGCCACTCAGCCTATAAGGACCTAATGTTTTTTACTGCTAGTTAGCTTTTTCTAAGCCCATTCTAGCTCCTTTATTGGCAAACAATGCATTTCTTCTGTACAGTGGGATCAAAGTGAGAGCAAAGTAAACTTTCATCAGTCTATTGCTGTATTGTTATTTTGTTGTAATTACACCAAACTACATCTGCCTTACAAGAACATTTAGCATAATAAACAAAATGGGACGAAGATTGCAGGGCTTCTGAATGTAATAGGCTGCACTGATTGCACTTATGTGGCTTTTGTACCACCATCAGAAAATTAAATAATTTTCAGAAATAACAAAACATTTAGGTTTCTAAATGTACAGGATATAACAGGAAATACTAACACACTTTGTGGCAACAGTATTAAAGGGATTGTCTCACTACAAGGATTGCTTTTTATGTTAAAGATCTTGCAAAAACAAGTCACTTTGCAATATATGTTCATTATCAGTGTCCTACCTATTCCAGTATCCCTCTTGTATGGGCTGCATCAGCTCCTCAGGTCCAGGGCTGTCATACAGGGGGTACAGCCGGTACTCCTGTACGGGGCCCAGTGGAATAAGGGGGCCCGCTGCAAGCAGGCCCCCTTATTCCTCATGGTAGAGCGACGCCCGGCGGCGTAGCCGCCGAATCAGGCTCAGGCTTGTCCACAGTGTGGGCACCGAGCTTCTGTGGGCCCCGGAGGCAGTGCTGCCGCTCCCCGGGGCCCGGCCGCCGCATCCGGTCTCTGAACATCCGGGCCCTGTGTCCCGAGCGCTCAGAGACCGGGCCCGGGAGTCGGGGACTAATGTCCTCCACTCCCGGGCGCGCGGTGTTTGGGGGAGCACAGCGGCTCTAGCGCTCCGCTTCGCTGAGCCCGGGCAAGTGTAAGGCGCTGCCTTAACCCGCCAGGCCCCGGCCCCTACTGCTGACTAGGCGGCGGTGACGTCACTACCCAACCCGCCTATGCAGTCCCCAGTGAACCGGCGGGAACCCCCAGGACGGCCGATCGGGAGCGAGGCCAGGTAAATGTTTTTTTTTTTATAAATAAAAGGAAAGGGGGCCCCGACTCGCCTAACGCAAAAGGGGGGCCCCGACTCTCCCCCTAACGCAAGGGGGGCCCGACTTTGTTTAAATGCTAAAGGGGCCCGCCCCTTTCCCTAAATCTAAATGGGTCCTGACTTGGCCAAACCCCTAAAGGGGGCCGACCTACCTACCCAAAAAGGGGGCCCTGACTCTCCCTAACCCAAAAGGGGGGCCCTGCTGGGCCAAAAACCTAAAGGGGGCCCTGCCTCGGCCTAAACCAAAAGGGGGGGCCCTGATCCCCAAACCCCAAAAGGGGCCCTACTCTGCCAAACCTAAAGGGGGCCCGACTCTCCCTAACCCAAAGGGGGCCCTGACCTGCCAACCCCAAAAGGGGCCCCTGACTCTCCCTAACGAAAAGGGGGGCCCTGTTTCCCCAAAATTCTAAAGGGGGCCCTGATCTACCTAACCCTAAAGGGGGCCCGACTCTACAACCCTGGGGGGGGCCCTGATCTCCAACCCAAAAGGGGGGCCCTGACTCTCCTAACCCTAAAGGGGCCCTGACGCCTAACCCAAAGGGGGGCCCTGATTTATTTAAAAACATAAAGGGGGCCCTGACTCTGCCTAACCTAAAGGGGGCCCTGACTACCAAACCCCAAAAGGGGGGCCCCCTTGAACTGCCAAACCCCCAAAGGGGGCCCTGTCATTTTAAACATAAAGAGGGGCCCGACTCCCCCCCTAAAGGGGGCCCTGATTTTGCCTAACCTAAAGGGGGCCCGGACCTGCCAAAACCTAAAGGGGGCCCTGACCTGCCTAAACAAAGGGGGCCCTGACTCTACCAAACCCTAAGGGGCCCTGACTCTGCCTAACCCCTAAAGGGGGCCCTTACTCTGCCTAACCAAAAGGGGCCCTGACTCTACTTTAAAATCTAAAGGGGGTCCCGGACCTAAAACCCTAAAGGGGGACCCGACTGCCTAACCAAAAGGGGGCCCCCGACTCTATTTAAAAAAAAGGCCCTGATTTGCCAACCCCTAAAGTGGGCCCTGACTTCCCCTAAACCAAAGGGGGCCCGGGACTCGCCTAAACCAAAAGGGGGCCCTGACTTACCTAAACAAAAAGGGGGGCCCCTGACTCTCCAAACCCCAAAAGGGGGCCGACTCCCCTAACCAAAAAGGGGGCCCCTGACTCTCCCTAACGCTAAAGGGGGCCCTGACCTCCCTAAAATCAAAAGGGGCCCTGACCTACCAAAATCTAAAGGGGGCCCTGATCAGTAACCCTTAAGGGGGCCCTGACTCTACCTAACCCCAAAAGGGGGGCCCCGACGGGGCCAAACCCCTAAGGGGCCCGACTCTATTTAAAAACAAAAGGGGGGCCCTGACTCTGCCAAACCCAAAAGGGGGGTTTTGACCTGTCAACCCCAAAGGGGGCCCTGATCTCCTAACCCAAAAGGGGGGCCCTGACTCTGCCAAACCCAAAGGGGCCCTGACTCTACCAACCAAAAGGGGGCCCTGACCTACCAAACCAAAAGGGGGGCCCTGACCGGCCAAAACCAAAGGGGGGGCCCTGACTGGGCCAAAACCCAAAAGGGGGGCCCTGACTCTACCTAACCCTAAAGGGGCCCACTCGCCTAAACCAAAGGGGGAGCCTGACTCTACCAAACCCCAAAGGGGGCCCTGACTCTGCCTAACCCATAGGGGCCCGCCCTTCCCAAAAACCAAAAGGGGAGCCCTGACTCACCAAACCCCAAAAGGGGCCCGACTCTGCCAAACCCTAAAGGGGGCCCCTGACCCCCTAACCCAAAAGGGGGGCCCAAACAAACAGCAAAAGGGGGCCCAACTACCACAAACAAAGGGGGGACCTATTTTCACACACAAAAGGGGGCCCCCACTTCCGCACACCAGCAAAGGAGGCCCTAACTACCTGTTACTACCTAAAGGGCCTGCTTATCACCTTGGGGGTTTTTACCCCACCCCCCGGGCTAGTACCCCCAACCTACCCGGGCCGGCCGCAAATTTTCCCGGGGGTCTACCTACCCAAATGGGGGCCCTTTAAAAACCTGGGGGCCTTGCACATTTGCCTACCTACCTGGGGCTTTTCTACCTACCGGTAATAAAACTGGAGGGGGGAGCCCCGTTGTAGCTTTAAACCCCGGGGGCAGTTCTCTCCCCCCCACAAACCCCTTAGGTACTGACCTTAAAGTTAGGCTTTTACCCCCCCTCCCCCCCTGGGGGGTTTGTGCAGGGGTGGGAATAAAAAAAGAGATGCTTAAAAGGGGGGATTCTAAATATTTGTGTAATTTCTCGGGGGTATGGGTGGCCGGGGCAATTTACATGACCTGGGAACGGATCAGAAGAGAAGGGGAAAAAGAACACTAAGAGAAGGAAGACTCATCAAAGGCGTCCTTGATCCCCCGATTTAGGGTTATTTTACTTTCTTTACTGGTCAGTGCTGTATCACGTAAGTATGGGACCCCAGCTGGGTGTCAATACTATGTGGCTCCATAGGGGGGGTTATATTGGCCCTTAGTATAGTGGGAGTGTACATGTTACCTGATTTTAAAAGAGGAAACACTGACCCCATAGGGGTTTCACTTTTTTCTTTCTTGCTGTTATTTTTTTAGAAGGGGGAGGTGCTTTACCAAGGGAAACTGGAGAGGGGTATGTATGGGGGGAGGGGAAATTAAGGAGCTACAGCCCTTGTCTAATTTAGACTGACAGATATGTGAGACAGACAGATATGTGAAAAAACTTTGAGATTCTGGTTCACATATTTTTGATCAAAAAATGAAAACGCCCACAATTACAACTGACCCCGGGTTCGGGCATCCACGCTACTTTAACTCTCAAAAGAGCCAAATCCCGGCCCCTCACTGGGAAACCGACCCCATTATCCAGATGAAAAAAATAAAAAAAAAACCAAACCGCAACTCCTCTTAGACACCCGTGAAAATGGGGGGTGGTGCAGAAAACCCAAAAAGGAGGCACCCCTTCCCCCCCATAAAGGGTTAAAAGCAATATCGCCAAAAACAACGTAAGGGTTTTGCACAAAAAAACATTTTTTGAAAAAAAAAACAAACAACCGGGAGCCACTGGCAGGGGTTGCGGACAACACAAAAATATTAATATTATAAATATAAATATAAAAACGCACGCACACCCCAAAACCCGCGGCACAGACGCAAAAAGGCCAATATATTACATGGAAATCCCTAAAGAACATTTATGCTATCTATCATACATGAAAAAGCTTTGAGATTTTTGGGGGTCACATATTTTGATCAAAAAATGCTTAAGCTGCCCACGAACTTACAACGTGATCTCAGGTCGGGCAGCCCTTTGCTATCTTTCCCTCTCAATAGAGCCAAATCCAGGCCTTCATGGGTCAACCGACCTCCATTATCCAGAGAGAAAGAAAATAAAAAAACACCAGACCTGCAAGCTGCACTCTTATGACAGCCTGTGAAAGTGGGCAGGGCCGCCGTAAAGGCAGTACAGGGGGTACTCCTGTACGGGGCCCGGTGAATTAAGGGGGCCCTCTGGCACTTGGCGGCGTGGCCGCTGAGCGATTAGGTGCTCAGGGGCCCCGCACGGCTCTGCTGAGAGGGAGAAGGGGTGCGCACTCCCTCTGGGAGTGGGGGGTCCCAGACGCTCCAGCTGTATGGGGACGCAAAATTTCTGATGGCGGACCTGATCCTGAGGTCGGTGGAACTTAAAGGGGAGCTCTGTATGGATGGATTTAGGATTGAATATACCCCGTTGACTCCTCATACAGCGACTAGGTCAGATCAGTCTACAGCAGATCAGCAGTGTCTGGGACATTGTATGGTGAGTGTGGTCTTCAGATACAATATCCCAGGATAGACTGAAACATTGTATCCTGAGGTCGGTGGATCTTAAATGGGAGCTCTGTATGTATGGATATAGGACTGAATAATCTAGGTCTAGACTAGGTCAGACCAGGCTGCAGCAGATCAGTAGTGTCTGGGACATTGTATGTTGATTGGGGTCTTCAGATACAATATTCCAGGAGAGACTGAAACATTGTATCCAGAGGTCGGTGGAACTTGAGGGAGCTCTTTATGGATGGATATAGGACTGAATAGGTCATACAACGACTAGGTCAGACCAGGCTTCAGCAGAAGACAGTAGATCAACAGTGTCTGGGACATTGTATGGTGAGTGTGGTCTTCAGATACAATATCCCAGGATAGACTGAAACATTGTATCCTGAGGTCGCTGGAACTTGAAGGAGCTCTGTATGGATGGATATAGGACTGAATAGACCCCGGTGACTCCTTATACAGCGACCAGGTCAGACCAGGCTGCAGCAGATCAGTAGTGTCTGGGACATTTTATGGTGAGTGTGGTCTTCAGATACAATATCCCAGGAAGGGCCGCCGTAAAGGCAGTACAGGGGGTACTCCTGTACGGGGCCGGTGAATTAAGGGGCCCGCTGGCACTTGGCGGCACGGCCGCTGAGCGATTAGGTGCTCAGGGGCCCCGCACGGCTCTGCTGAGAGGGAGAGAAGGGGTGCGCACTCCCTCTCGGGGAGTGGGGAAGCCCAGATGCTTCAGTTGTATGGGGCCCCAAAATTTCTGATGGCGGCCCTGAAAGTGGGCGTGGTGCAGAAAACCAAAATGGGGGCACCCCTTCCTCCCCATATAGATTAAAAGCAGTATACGCCAAATACAACGTATGGTTCTACACAAAAAAACATTTCTGAAAAAACACTATGCGAACCTCGGTGCCACTGGCAGGGTTGGGCACACATATATAATTATATATATATATAATATAAATATAAAATATATATTTTTATATTTTATAAAACACACGCACACCACTACCAGCGGCACACGACTGCAAAAAAGGGGAATACATTACATGGAAATCCCTAAAGAAGCTTTATGCTATCTATCATACATGAAAAAACTTTGAGATTCTTGGGTTCACATAGTTTTATCAAAAAATGCTTAAGCTGCCCCACGAACTTACAACATGATTTTCAGTCGGGCAGTCCTACGCTATCTTTACCTCTCAATAGAGCCAAATCCAGGCCTCTCACTGGGTCAACCGACCTCCATTATCCAGAGAGAAAGAAAATAAGAAAATACCAGACCTCAAGCTGGCACTTTATGACAGCCTGTGAAAGTGGGCGTGGTGCAGAAAACCAAAATGGAGGCCCCCCTTCCTCCCCATATAGATTAGAAGCTATATACGCCAAACACAACGTATGGTTCTGCACAAAAAAACTTTTCTGAAAAAACACTATGCGAACCTGGGTGCCACTGGCAGGGATGCGGCACATATATATAAAATATTTTATATATTATATTATATATATATATATATATATATATATATATAATATAATATATATATATATATCAAAGACCCAGAAAAAGCAGCACTCCCAAGAATGTCTAAGATGTAAAGCACAACAGGTGCCAGCAGCGACAGCTCAGATGCACGAGCCCAAATAATATATAAGAAAAAAATCCGGGGCCTCCACACAAAGAATAAAGCTGAAAGTGGTTTTATTCCTCCATGCTTAAGAAAAGCGACGTTTTCACTCCCTCACGGAGCCTTTGTCAAGCAGTGTTACAAGTGAACATTCATGATATATATAGCAATTTGACAATTAGAACAATCAAAGATCATTTACATTTAAAACATTGATCAAATATATTCCAAGAGATAATACAAAGTATTATGAACCCCACATATTTGCACCAATCTAAGATATAAAATCCAAAATAGTTACATAGTGTTCAAATGTGCAAAAGTGCTGCCTTAATTACATAATCATAATAATTAAGAAGGAGGTTGGGAACATAATTAGACTCACATACAGAGAAGACAGCACATGTCCAGAGAACGGCGTCCTGCAAAGCTAACTGCGCATGCCCAGAACACCAAAAAAGTTTTGGTACTTCGGTATCCATAGTTACTAGACGCTACCGGGTTTCCCTGATCAGAGGCGCGCACACGCGCAATCCATATTGCTGTTAACGGGAAAAGGACCGAGCCAGAAAGAGCAAACTAGGTAACACAAGGTAGTTAAAGAGGAAAAGGGGAATAGATACGTCCTAATCACCGAATAGCATTAACAGAGGAGGGTTTTATGCTGAGATTCCCCCATTTAGAAGAAAACACGGCAAAGTCAAAAGTTCGCTCAGCGACAACGGTCCACAAAGTGGATCGCGGGGCGCTAAGCGTCACTAACCTCAAAAGCTCAGTGATGGCATACCCCAAATCCCAAAAATACAGGAACTATGAAAATCTAGTACCCTATATTACCTCAAATACATAGAGCATTCAAGAATACTTTAATAGTAGTTTTACTCCCAACCCCGACATAAAATGCATAGAGAAATCGACATAGATGAAACTTGGGCTGGCAGGACAACGTAAACAGGTACTGTATGAAGATAGTAAATTGTGAGTCCAATTGGTCCCGACCTCCTTTACAAAATTCAAAATAAACCTAAAATAAAATAAAAATAAAAATTCAAAAAAATAGTACACAATATTACCAAAACAATAAATACAGCCTACAAAATTGATGGGGGAGGATCAATATTATTTTCTCATTTATGAGAGATAGCGAAGTCTACATTTAAACCAGAGGGTCTGAGTGTTTTAAGCGAAAAATCCATTCTAGCTCCCGTCTTTTTAATATTGTTAAACGATCACCTCCTCTTAAGGGCATTGGGACGTGATCTATAATCATAAATCTAAGATCACGCTCGTATGTCCTAAATCTGAAAAATGTTTTGCAAACGGGTAAATCCTGTCTTTTTTGCGTATAGAAAGCCTATGGGTTATTAAACCGAGCACGCATGTCACATTTAGTTTCTCCAACGTAAAGAAGTTGGCATGGACACCATAGAACATAGATAATCCAATCTGAAAAGCATGTTAGATAAAATCGGATATCATATTCTTTTTTAGTAACTGGATGAATAAAGCATGTAACTTTCTGCATATAAGTACAGCTCACACAACCCAGGCAAGGAAAACATCCTCGCCTGGAAGTGCCCGTAATGGTAGATTGGGATACTGTATTTAAAGGGACTAATGATCTAACCAATTTATCTCGAAGGTTAGGAGGCTTACGATATGAGGAAAGTGGAAGGGTTCGGAAGTCATCAATATTAGGAAAACTATTTTGTAAAATGGGCCAATATTTTTTGATGATTTTATTAATATTATGGCTCATTTCAGTAAATCTAGTGACAAACACCATACGTTTATCTAGTGTTTTATTTTTATGTTGTAGTGTTTGAGATCGCTTTATATTGCGGACTTTATGGGCATGATGATTAAGCAGCATGGAAGGATATCCTCTAGTTCTAAAATTCTTAATCATAACATCTAGAGATTGTTCAAACTCATGGTCTGTTTCTACTATTCTCCTAACTCTGAGCATCTGGCTTAAGGTAAGACTTAATCAATTGAATGAGGGGGGGTGGAAGCTGGAAAAATGCAAAAAATTATTTTTATCTGTATGCTTAACATACAGACTAGTTGTCAGCCGATTATTCTGGATGGAGACTAAAGTATCCAAAAATTGTAAGGAAGTATCAGAATAATTCAATGTGAATTGTAAATCATTCTCTATAGATTTAAAAAAACGATGAAAATCCATTTAAATTTCCCCAACTGTACCTGTCCAAATGAGGGGAAGACGTCGTCTATGTAAACGCCACCATCCCAAAAATCTTATTAAATGGGGGTCACATAGACAAAATCCTCCTCAAAGGATGTAACAAAACACATTCACGTACGTGGGCGCGACATGTGTGCCCATGGCAGTTCCCATCATTTGTAGATAATATTTATCCTGAAAGATAAAATAATTACGTTTCAACACCAGTCTTAGTAAAGTAAGCAAAAATTCTTGACTGGTCTCCGAATATTCACTCTTAGATAGCATACGTTGTACACATTTCATACCTTCATCATGTCTAATTGACGTATACAGGCTCACGATGTCAAACGATGCCAAAATGGCACCTGTTGGAATAATCAATTGCGAATGGGTGGAAAAAAATGCCATAGGATGGGGAAAACTTTTACATAAAAAAAACCAACACAATAAAAAAGGCAATAAAAACCCACACTTGTGCTTGACTACAAAAACTTTAATGAACAAGAAGATTGTATATAATTTATTTCCAATTCCTGTGAAAAGGGAGACGGATAGTATCTATCAAAAACTTAACATTTTCTCGAGGGAAAAACTTTGAGTACTTACTTAATCTAATAATTTGTCTCTCAAAAGAAAGAACCCCCTTGCTATTTTAAAAAGGGGTTTTTCAAGTGCGGTCTGAGACAGGGCCGCACTTGTCTTTTTGCAACCCTGGAAAGTTTTAAAGAAAAATTAGGTTTCGCAAAAATTTCAAATCAAAAACTTTATTAATTGAAACCCCAAAATGTGTAAAAATTTACAGGTGTACTGTGTAATCTTCATCACCCAAACCACCAGAAAAGCTAAAAACCCAAAACTTTAGAACATGTGAACAAAAGTCAAAATACATTGACAGCCAAAAATTGGTTTCCCCAACATTTTATACAAAATCAAAATTTCGTTTGATATTTTAAAAAAATAAGAAAAAAAAATTTCGCCAATGGAGGGGGATTTGGCAAAATTTTGCGCGAAAGGGCCCCAAGGTTTTGTTTTAAACACAACCCCTTTGGGGTCTAAACATCAAAAAGAAGCATTAGCTTTTATTAGACGATTTAGTTTCCAATAAAATTCCTTTTTTGGGGCCCCTTGGTAATTTGCTTTTTGGTTTTGCTCTTGTTTCGTTTGTGTTTTTTTTTGCCGCTTCTTTTCCATTTGAATTGTCCTTTTTTTCTTTGTGTAAAAAACATCCCAGCTTTGGTGTAATTCGCGCCGGGGCCACGTTTTTTCCCTAGTCAGCACGCTTCACTGCCGACTTTGGGATGTCCGGGTATACGCAGTCATTCCCGGGACGCGATGTTGCCGGTATAGCCATTGCTTTGTGCCGCCCACCTAGCATTTCAGGAAAATTACACTGTAACTTATTTGAATAATTTTGTTCTTAATATAGGAGTTTTTAGCTGGGTGGTTAGCAGACTAAGGGCGCATTTTGCCCCCGAAACGCGTCAGCCTCCGTTCCCCTCATTGGGGGGATACGCAACCCAAAAGGGATCACGATGTAAGTGCCTATCTCTAATTTTTACCTTTTTATCTCTGCAAAAAAAAAAATTTTTGGGATTTTTTACCTATATTGGACTGTGCTGGCCCACCCTTTTACTTTTTTTGTGCTACCAATTACTGCGCAAGGCACAGCAGGGGTCCGTTCACTTGCATTCGGTTTAGCTGGCTAGATTCTACAAGTTGTTTGTGAGTACCTCAGCCTTTATAGCCGTGCACTCCCGTTGTTTTATGTGCCTTTCTTCACAAAGTGGTAATGGTCCCAAGTGATCTATTACAGTGATCCAAACAGTATACATATAATGGTTACGGCTTGTCACCCACCCCGGCCACATGCTACATATCGAATTAAAGAGTAAAAAAGAGCTCAAGTTTTTGTGTCGGTACAGTAAGACTCAAAGACAAGGGAGTTCATCACAAATTAAAAACTTTGGAAAAGCAATCATACAAAACCCCAGGGTGGGATTTAAAAAATTTTGAACAACTATTTGGAAAAGAACGGGCCGCGGGGCCTTAGGCTCAAAAAGATCCCTACAACAGTATATAGCGACCAGTTTGTTTCCGAAGGGAACGAGATTTTTTCCTCTTCTAATTTAAAACCCATTCAGTTTTCACAAAAAATGGGGAAATTTAAAATTAAAAAAATTTCCAAAGAAATAAAAGAATTGGAAACAACATGCGCATACGGACTTCCCCATTTAAATCTAAAAGGGGAAATGATGAAAAACAAAAACTAAAAGTTTTTGAAATACAATCAGGAAAAAAAAAATTATAAGAAACAGAAACCCAAGTTTAGCATTGAACGGGTGTCGAGTGGGGGGTAATGCTTTGGGAAAACCCCAAAACCATTCTGAAACAAAGGATGAACCCAAGAAACAAAAACAAGAAAGTTAGTTTTGGGTCAACAGACTAAATATCAAGATTTAAAAATTTATACGCCCAAAGACTCCTCCCAGACAATCTTTTAAAAAGGAAAATGGAGAAAGTGCCTCCTATTATAAATTGCCCACAAAAAAAAAAGGAAGAACCGAAAAAAACAAGACGCAGGGGCGGCCGTAAACCCCCCCCAAACCGCGAAAAACCAGGAAGCGGGAAAAATAGATGAAACAAAATTTGCATTTCACAATACCCCCAATACCCAAAAATGCAAAAAAAAGAATTCGCCCTGGGCCCAATTTCGGGAAAAGGAAAACTTCAACTTGCTCTACTTTAGGATATTAAAAAGTTCAACGCAACCTCCCCTAAAAAGGAATTTTTTTCAAAAAAGAATTTTAGGCTCAAGTGGCCCGGAATAACCCCCCATGGGGCCCAATTGAATTGCCCAAATTTGACAGGCCCAACTTTTCAAAAACAATTTTTTTAAATGCTCCCGGGACCTACAGGGGGATGTGGCCCAAAACCCCCAATTACAAAACAAGGCACTCCAATCCAAAACGGGCTTCAAACCGGTTCACAAGGACTTTTCCAAAGGGATCACTTTCAGCCCGGTAGAGAGAGACCACGGGCTTTCAAACAATTTAAAACGTAATAAAAGTCAATCAAAACGGGTAAACAAAAAATAGCCTAAAGTTTTAAAAAACGGCCAAAATAAGACGAAGGAGTGGGGGGATTTTGTTTTTAGAAAAAGGCCTATCATGGGCAATCAAACCAAATAAATCAGCCCGACAAATTTTTTTCCCGGACCCCACTTCTAATTTTTTCCAAGACTAGGCTAGTAGAGGAGGGGGTCAGCTAGGGGTCTTTTTCTAAACGGGCCGTTTTTATTGTCCCAGATTTCCAGTGATCCGGTGTTTCCGGTTTTTCCAAAAAATTCACAAAATTTTGTTGGAAACCCCCCCAGAGACCCAAAGTTTTGGGTAAAACTCATTATGGAAAATTTATCCCATGGGTAGTTTCTCTTTTTTGCGCCCCCCAAGGCGGTTCCAGGGTTCCTCCAAACCCCGGATGCCCCTCCAATTGTCGCCCACGTTTGGCGGACAACTTAGTTGGATTACTTGTGACGTGGAGTCGCTTTACACAAGCATCCCCCACGAGTACTACTGGTAGCACTTCAATTTCATCTCTAAAATTTTAAAGGGGGCTATACATCTTTTTGCTTTAACTTTCTGAAGTGGTTGAGTTTTTGATGACCCAAAATTTAAATTTTTATGTTTGATTAAAAAATTTTTATTTGCAACTTTCAGGGGTCCTATGGGGCCAACATTTCCCTCCCCGGAATCAACGAGTCATGGTGGGGGGGAACATTATTTTAAATTCCCCAACAATCCTTTTTTGGGAGCAGTTTTTAGTGGGCGGGAGATACAAGTGACCTCCCTTTATTTGGGGGGGATGTTCTCCCTCCCTCCCTTTTTCCTATTCAACAAAATCCTTTTAACCCAAGGTTTACTACTCTCATAATTACACATAAATTTCTTTAAATTTTCAATTAACGGGGTACCCGGGCCATTTTTCTCCACTAAAACTTTCGAAAAGCAGGCAGGGAACACCTCCTACATTTTTAGCATTTCCAACCCCCTCCACAAAAAAATCTTTCAAGGGGGGAAATTAAAAAAGCGAAACGTAAAGCAGTTCCCCGCGATTAGAATGGAGGCCAATCGGATATGTAAAAGACAAGGAAAAAGGGGGTTTCCCCAAACAGCTTTCGGAAGCGGGGGAGAAAAAGCACATAGGAAGGGAAAACTTTCACATTAAAAAAACAACATCAATCAAAAAAACAATACACCCCATTGTGCTTTTACATACTAAACAGTTTAAAGTTTTAAGAAGATTGTATATAAAATCTTCCAAATTTTCCCGTGAGATGGTACTGGATGTTTCTTATCAAAGGCTTAACATTGTATCCGACGGGCAAAACTTTAAGCTACTTTCATCAATACATTGGGTTCTCAAAGAAAGAAACCCCCTTGGCTTGACTGCAAAGGGGTTTTTTTAAATGCGTCTGAGTCATGCCGCACTTTTCTTTTTGCTTGCCTGGTAAAATTTTGAAGATAAATTGGGGTTTGCAAAAATTTAAATCAAAAAATTTATTAAATTTTAACACTCCAAATGTTGTTTTTACAGGGTACTGAATGTAATCCAGTACATCGGCAGCCAAAACCCGAAAGCCAAAAAACCAATTTTAGAACATGTGAACGAAGTCACAAAAACATAGACAGACACAAATCTGGGCTACCAAATTTTAACAAAACATAATTGAAAAATAGATGTTTTAAAAAAAAAGCTTTAGAAAAATCTGCAGCCAATAAGAGGGGGGTTTTGTGGCTATTTCGCATAGAGAAGCGCATTGGATTATTGTATTAAAACAAACCAAAACCGTTTTGGGCAAACATCAAAAGAGAAGCATTATCAAATTTTTAGAGATTTAGTTTCCAAAAATATTCCTTTTTTGGCCCGCATGGAAAATTGCTTTTTGGTTTTTTCTCTTTTTCTGTTTTTGTTTTTTGCCTGCTTTTCTTTTCCCTTTTAATTGTCCTTTTTTCTTGTGTAAAAAAATCCATCGCTTAGTGTAGTCGCATGCCCGCCACGTTTTGCCAGTCAGGGAGCGCTTACGCCGACTTGCGCTGTCCGGGGAAAACCCTCGTCATTGGGACCGATGTTGGGTAGTACCATTTCATTGTGGGGCCACCTAGCATTTCAGGGAATTACATTGTAATTATTTTGTAAAAGTTTTGTTCTTTTAATATGGGGTGTTTTTAGCGGGTGTGGATTATGTAGACTAAGGGGGCCTTTTTTAGCCCGAAAGCGTCACCCTTTGTTCTCCCCAGTCGGGGACACGTACCCCAACCCGGGTCCTGATGAATGCAAAATCGCTAATTTTTTACCTGTTATCTGAATAAATAAAATTTTTGGATATTTTACCATATATTGGACTGTGCTGGACCATCCGTTACTTTTTTCTGTGCTACGAGGATGTTTTCCTTGCCTGGGTTGTGTGAGCTGTACTTATATGCAGAAAGGCATATGCTTTATTCATCCAGTTACTAAAAAAGAATATGATATCCGATTTTATCTAACATGCCTTTCAGATTGGATTATCTATGTTCTATGGTGTCCATGCCAACTTCTTTACGTTGGAGAAACTAAATGTGACATGCGTACTCGGCTTAATAACCATAGGCTTTCTATACGCAAAAAATGACAGGATTTACCGGTTGCAAAACATTTTTCAGATTTAGGACATACTGAGCGTGATCTTAGATTTATGATTATAGATCACGTCCCAATGCCCTTAAGAGGAGGTGATCGTCTAACAATATTAAAAAGACGGGAGCTAGAATGGATTTTTCGCTTAAAAACACTCAGACCCTATGGTTTAAATGTAGACTTCGCTATTTCTCATAAAATGAGGAAATAAATAATGATCCTCCGCATCAATCTATGTAGGCTGTGATTTATTGTTTTTGTAACATTGTATTATTTTTTTAATCTTTATTTTTGTTTTATTTTTGGTTTATTTTGAATTTTGTACAAGGAGGTCGGGACCATTGGACTCACAATTTACTATCTTCATACAGTACCTGTTTACGTTTGTCCTGCCAGCCCAAGTTTCATCTATGTCGATTTCTCTATGCATTTTATTTCGGTGTTGGAGTACACTACTATTTAAAGTATTCTTGAATGTTTTATGTAATTTGAGGTAATATAGGGTACTAGATTTTCATAGTCCTGTATTTGGCATTGGAGTATGCCATCACTGAGCTTTTGAGGTTAGTGACGCTTAGCGCTGCGATCCACTTTGTGGACCGTTTGTCGCTGAGCGACTTTTGGCTTTGCCGTGTTTTCTTCCTAACTGGGGGAATCTCAGCATAAGCCCTTCCTCTGTTAATGCTATTCGGTGATTAGGACGTATCTATTCCCTTATCCTCTTTAACTACCTTGTGTTACTTAGTTCGCTCTTTTCTGGCTCGGTCCTTTTCCAGTTAACAGCAATATGGATTGCGCGTGTGCGCGCTCTGATCAGGAAGCCGGTAGCGTCTAGTAACTATGGATACCGAAGCACCAATCATGTTTGGTGCTTCTGGGCATGCGCAGTTAGCTTTGCAGGACGCCGTTCTCGGGACATGTGCTGTCTTCTCTGTATGTGAGTCTAATTATGTTCCCTACCTCCTTCTTAATTATTATGATTATGTAATTAAGGCAGCACTTATGCACATTTGAACACTATGTAACTATTATGGATTTCATATCTTAGATATGGTGCACGCAAATATGATGGTGTTCATAATACTTTGTATTATCTCTTGGAATATATTTGATCAATGTTTTAAATGTAAATGATCTTTGATTGTTCTAATTGTTCACTTGCTATATATATCATGAATGTTCACTTGTAACACTGCTTGACAAAGGCTCCGTGAGGGAACTGAAACGTCACTTTCTTAAGCATGGAGGAATACATGTATGATAGATAGCACTTTTTGCAGTCGTGTGCCGCTGGTAGTGGTGTGCGTGTGTATATATATATATATACTGGTTGCTGGGGGTGGGGTTTACAGTGGGGGCCCCAGGTGCTTCAGCTGTATGGGGCCCTGAAATTTCTGTTGGTGGCCCTGCTCAGGTCGCTATAGCTATAGACCTTTTGATATCTCCTGATAGGCTGGCAGCACTGGTTGCTATAGCTACAGACCTGGCTTCTACTGCAGCCTAGTGAAGCCAGTAAACACACCCCTGAATTCAAAATGAAACCAAGAAAACAGGACTGAGGTAAGATGAATCGATGTAGTGAGACAACCCCTTTAATACTGTCAGAAATTGTGCTAGTTGAACCACTTTTCTTAGTGATTCAATAAAAGGGGAGATAGCTGTGCTTGCGCAACCTCCCTATTCATGTTTATGGGAGTTTTCAAAAGAGCCAAGCACACACACTTGGCCATAACAAAAGAATGGGGAGAACTGCAGAAGTGTAGCCATCTCCCTATTCACTGAGGCTGGCTCGTAGTGAGCTATGAGCCAGCCTCCATCATATGAAGAAATACAAATTAGTCGTATTGGGAGATTAAGAGAGGAGGCTATGCTGGGGACCAGTGTCGGACTGGGGGGTCTGGGGCCCACAGGGGAGTTGATCTTGGGGGGCCCACCCTACTGTACATGAAAATATTACCGGCCTCTCGGACAAAAACGCGCCCATTTTACCACAAAATACAGTGTGCAAAACAGAAGTGTTTTGTGTAGTAAAATGTATCACACATTGTCAGTTAAACATACAAGCACGGGTAAGTGCTCCCCCCATACCCCCCCCCACCACAAAAATACCCCCCACCACCACAAAAATTTTCCCCTCACCCACATACAATACCCCCCCCCCCACATACAATACCCCCTCCACCACAACAAAATCCCCCTCCCCCCAAAAACCCCCCAAAAACTACCCCCTCACCCACAAAAAATTCCCCCCCCCCCCACTACAAAATCCCCCCCCACCCCTACAATACCCCCCACCCAATACATACCCCCCTCCACCCACATACAATCCCCCCTCCCCCCAATAAATATCCCTCCACCACTTTACAATATCCCCCCCACCCAAAACAAACCCCCCTCCCCCCAAGACAATACCCCCTCCCCCCACTACAATACCCCCTCACCCACAAAATACCCCTCCACCCCAACAATATCCCCCCCACCACATACAATATCCCCCTCACCCAAAAATTCCCCCCCACCCAATAAAATTCCCCCTCCACCCAATACAATATCCCCCCACCCAACATACAATACCCCCCGCCACCCAATACAATTATCCCCTCCACCCCATACATACCCTCCCCACCCCATAAAATTCCCCCCCCCCTCCCTTTTACAAAACCCTCCCCCACCCACATAAAATATCCCCTAAACCCCCCACATAGAATATCCCTTTAAAAACCCCCCACATAAATACCCCTCCTCCCCCCACTAAAATATCCCCCTCACCTACATACAATACCCTCCTCCCCCCCACATACAATTCCCCTCCACCACATACACTACCCCCCTGCACCCAATAAAATATCCCCTCCACCCGATACAATACCCCCCCCCCTAAAAACAATATCCTCACCAATAAAATATCCCCCTCCACCCCCATTGAAATCCCCTCCACCAATAAAATATCCTCCCCCCCACATACAATACCCCCCTCCACCTACATAAATATTTCCTCCCCACCCACATACAATACCCCCTCCCCCCAACATACATTCCCCCTGCACCCAATACAATACCTCCCTCCCCCCACATAAAATACCCTCCCCCACCCACATAAATATCCCCCCCACCCCATACAATATTCCCTCCACCCACATACAAATCCCCCTCCACCCACATCAATATCCCCTCCAACCCATACAATATCCCCCCCCCCCAAAATACAATACCCCCCCACCCCATAAAATATCCCCCTCCACCCCATACAATATTCCCCTCCAACATACAATTCCCCCTCCCCCACTTTCAATATCCCCCCCCCAACCACATACAATATCCCCCTCACCCCAAAAAAATCCCCCTCCCACCCACATAAATATCCCCCCCCCCACTTTCCCCCTTGGTCAGCACCTCCCCCCCTCCTAAAAATTTAAACCCCAGAAGAAAGAAAAATCTAACTCCTACACAGGTCAATCAGGGAAACATTAGCTGGCATTATACTGGACCCGATAAAAAAACCCTAAAACACCGCCAATAGGGTCCAACAAAAACCTCAGTTAACCTAAAAAAAAAAAACCCCCATCCATATAGAGCCACTTAGAGGTCAGACAACCAGTCGGGTAAAACCTACAATTTCCACCATATAGAACCACTTAGGGGTCAGACCCCCCAGCTCGGTTTAAACCTACAACCCCCGCCAAAAATGAGACCCAAGAGGTCAGAACACCGCTCAGGTTTTAAAACTACAAAACCCCGCCATATAGAGACCACTAAATAACCCCCCTCAGGTCACACACATTACGTAAACACACTGATCCAATATAAAAAGTAAAAAAACCCCCTGAAATAGGTATTACCGGGACGCCTATCTGGGGACGTTTCTTCTTCATATCTTTTTTCCCCCCTTTTTCTTGCATGTTCCACACCGCCATGAAGACTTTCCCCGGGCCACAGTATCCCTGCAAAAAATTCCCAAAAAATATTTAGAACCCCTAAATTTTTCCGCATCTCTTTATCTTTTCCCCACCCTCTTTAAAAAATTTTTCCCCCGGGGGGTGGAGAGCGGGTACAACCAAATTAAAGAACCTTTTTCCAAAAGGGGTTGGGGGGGGGGAAAGAACAACCCCGGGAGAAAAAGCTACAAAATGGGCTGTGCCCCCTAATTTTATTACCAGGTGGGTAACAAGACCCTGGTAGGTAGGCAAATAGGCAAGGCCCCATCTGAGGTAGGTGGTTTCCCCCCCGTAGGTAAGTGTAGGTAGTTTGGGTCCCTTTATGGGGCTAAGGTGTATACGGGCGTTGGGGTTCCCCATAAAAGTATATACAGGAGTTAAGGCCTCCTTTAGGTAGTTTGCGGGGCAGTTAGGGGGTCCCCTTTGGGATTGCGGGGGAGTCATGCCCCCCCCTTTTTAAGCTCTGTGTTAGGTAGTCAGGGCCCTTTAGTTTTTTAGGTAGCCAGGGCCCCCCCCCTTTTTTTTTGTAGTCGGGGCCCCCCCCTGTGGGTAGTAAAGGGCCCCTTTAGGTAGTCAGGGCCCCCCTTGTGTCGGGGGCTCTGTAGGATCAGGCCCCCTTTGGGTAGCCAGGGCCCCCCTTTAGCGGGGCCCCCCTTTTTGGTAGCCGGGGGCCCCCCTTTGTTCAGGGCCCCCTTGTAGTCAGGGCCCCTTTTTAGGTACCAGGGCCCCCCTTTTGTACCCAGGGCCCCTTTGAGTCAGGGCCCCCTTGAGCCAGGCCCTTTTTACCAGGCCCCCACCCCTTGTAGCCAGGGACCCCCCTTAGGTGCCAGGGGCCCCCTTTAGGTGTCTGGGGCCCCCTGTAGGACCGGGGCCCCTTTTGTTCGGGGCCCCTTTTTTGTAGCAAGGGCCCCTTTTGTACCGGGGCCCCCCTTTTTAGGTGGGAAAGGGGACCCCTTTTGGGACCCGGGCCCCCTGTAGTACCCGGGGGACCCCTTGTACAGGGCCCCCTTTGCACCCGGGGGGCCCCCTTTGTACCCTGGGCCCCCCCTTTGACCCCAGGGACCCCTTGTAGCCAGGGACCCCCCTTTAGCCGGGACCCTGTAGTCAGACCCCCCCCTTGTACCCAAAACCCCCTTGTAGCCGGGGACCCCTGTACCCAGGGCCCCCCGGTCAGACTCCCTTGTCGCCAGGGACCCCTTGTAGCCAGGGACCCTTTGTACCCAGGACCCCTGTAGTCAGAGCCCCCCCTTGTAGCCAGAGGACCCCGTAGCAGGGACCCCCTTGTACCCAGGGCCCCCTTTTGTACCCGGGCCCCTGTAGTCGGGGACCCCTGTAGTCAGAGCCCCCTTGTAGCCAGGGACCCTGTAGTCAGACCCCCCCTTTGTACCCAGAGACCCTGTAGTCAGGGACCCACCTTGTACCCAGGCCCCCCTGTAGTCGAGCCCCCTTGTACCCGGGGCCCCCTTGTACCCAGGGACCCCTTTTTAGCCAGGGCCCCACTGTAGTCAGGGCCCCCCTGTAGTAAAAACCCCCCCCTTGTAGTCAGGGCCCCCCTGTAGAAAAGGGCCCCCCCCTTTGTACCCAGGGACCCCTTGTACCCCGGGCCCCCCCCTGTATCAGAGCCCCCCCTTTTTAGCCGGGCCCCCCTTGTAGCCGGGGCCCCCCCTGTAGTCGACCCCCCCTTTGTACCCAAAGGGGCCCCCTGTAGTCAGAGCCCCCCCTTTAGCCGGGGCCCCTTTTGTAGTCAAGGCCCTGTATCGGGGTCCCCCCTTGTACCCCGGACCCCTGTAGTCAGAGCCCCCCCTTGTACCGGACCCTGTAGCCAGGGACCCTTTTGTAGCCAGGGCCCCCCCTGTAGTCAGGTCCCCCCTTGTGCCAGGGACCCTTGTAGTCAGGCCCCCCTGTTTCAGAGCCCCCCCCCCCTTGTAGCCAAGGCCCCCCCTGTAGTCAGAGCCCCCTTGTAGTCAGGGCCCCCCCTTGTAGTAAAAGGACCCCTTTGTCAGGGCCCCCCCCTTTAGCCGGGCCCCCCTTGTAGTCAGACCCCCCCCTTGACCCCGGGGACCCCTGTAGTCAAGCCCCCCTTGTACCCAGGGACCCATGTATCAGACCCCCCCCTTGTACCAGGCCCCCCTTAGTCAGAGCCCCCCCTTGTACCCAGGGACCCCTTAGTCAACCCCCCCCCCTTGTCCCGGGGACCCCTGCATCGGGCCCCCCCCTGTAGTCAGAGCCCCCCCCTTGAGCGGGGGACCCCTGTAGTCAGACCCCGCCTTTAGCCGGGGACCCCTGTAGTAAAAGGGCCCCGCCTTGTAGCCAGGGCCCCCCTTTATCAGAGCCCCCCTGTATCGGGCCCCCCCCCCCCTTGTACCAGGGCCCCCCTGTAGTTAAAAAAACAAAAAAACAAACACCATTACCTGGCTCGGGGCCTGTTTCCGGCCACGGCTCCGTACTGGCGCCCTGCATAGGCGGCACATTGAAGTGAGTAAAACCGCCCCCCTAGTAGCGTAGGGGCCCGGCGCCTGCGGGCTGAAGGCCTAGCGTTTTCAGCCTGCCGGGGGGAATCAGCGGAGGCAGGGGGTTGGCGCTTGCTCCGTGACACCGCGCCCCCCGGAGTCGGGGGACAAATCCCCAACTCCCGGGCGGCCTCGGGGCGTCGGGAGCAGGCCGGGCGTCAGGGGACCGGATGGGGGAGGGGCCCCGGGGAGGGGGCAGCCGCCTCCGGGGCCCACGGGACTGGGGGGGGCCCACGGGGATTCCCCCGGTCCCCCGGGGGGCCAGTCCGAGCCTTTTGGGGATGAGAAGAGGGTAACCTGCGAGAAGAAAAGAATGGGAAAACACGAGGGTGCTACAGTTTTCTATGGGTAAGGGGCAGCACGGGAAAAGATCATTGCTACCCACAGTGGGTTTAAAATTTATACAACAGAGGCGAAAATTTGAAACTCCGGGGGCCTAGTGCAAAAAGTAAAGGGGCCCCCCAAGTACCATTCCCTCTTACAATGCGGGTATTCCTTATGTAGCGGAAGCTTTTGGGCCCCCCAAACTGCAGGCCCAGTAGCGATGCTCCCTCTGCACCCCCTATAGCTATCTAGTTCATAAATAATTTAAAAAATAGGTACAAGAAAAGACAAAAAATTACCAAAAAGGGTGAAATAGCTTTGAACCTATTGGGATCGGGTATTGCTGACAGGATTTTGGGGTGTTTCATTGCTTAATTTGTGTATTATGCCTGCTTATTAACTGCATTAAACACTTTAACCAGCATTTTGTAAGCGGGGTTTTACGGAATCCCCTAGCGGCCATACTCAAAAAACTCAAATTTTTTTAAAGGGGAGGTTTGACTGTTCAAAAAAGAAGTTTAAAAGGTCTTTTGGGTTATGGGTGCGGCCCTATGAGAAAATGGGATATTCGATATACCATCAATGTTTTAGTGGACGCCCCTTTAAAAACATTAAATTAAAAAATGATTTGAACGTCAAATTGCATTGAATTAAAAACAAATAACACTGTGGTACAAATAATATAACATATATTTTTAAAAATGTATATATTTTATTTAATCAAAATAAAAAATACATATTTCAATATTCATCTTAAACATCACCTAAAAAGAGAATAAAACAAAAAAAGGTCTATTTTTAGTGCATTTCCACGCACTAAAAATATATTAAAACTCATTTAAATTAAATTCTGTGATTTAGTTAGCCAAATATAAGACATAAAAACACCACCACTTTTCCCATGAAAAACAAGGCCCCAAATAGCTACATAGCACATGGCCGATGAAACATGAGTAGATAGAAACAAAAACATACTTGTCTTTAAGAAGCTAAAGATGAATGACTAAATGGAAATAAAAAAGTTTTAGGAGAGGAAAATTAGCAAACTGGCAAATTCTAGCAAACAGCAGAAAAACGAAGGCCATAGGACAAACTATATACTAGGTAATTACTATTGGCAGCAATATTGCAAATTAAGTCCAGGCACTCATATGTATTTCCAAAAAGCTTATTATTTGCCTTTAAAATGTACCTATGTAATTTTATATAAACTACTAGTCGAAAAACTAAAATATTTAGGATCCATGTAATCAGGCCAGATACATGTATAAATCTACATTTGTAGACAGTGGAAATGTTATTTATTTATAAAATGCTAAACATTTAATTATGACATTGTTTTTTTATTATACCACCATTTTCCTGGGGAAAAAAAAAACTATTAAATAATGATCAGCAAGACAGATGTCACATAAACTAAAATATGTCTGTATTTTCAGATTCCTTTGTTCAACCTTCATAGATTTTATGGATATGCCTATAGGGCAATAACTAAAGATTATCTGATGGAACATAGTGAACTTGTGGATTTACAAAGACTTCATATTTTTACATCATATATTTTTTTTAACTTATGGTTGGGTAAAACGTATTTTGAATATGTATATAGATTATATTATCATCAAATACCACCCTTCCAACTACTCATTAAATTCATTATGGGAAAAAAAAAGATAAAAACAACTGGTTCCCTGGTTTTACAAACTCACTAAGAATTTTCTATACAATAGCAAGCTTTCTTATACATTGTCAGGCTTGGACTGGCCCACAGCGTAACAGGGGAAACCCTGGTGGGCCCCTGAGCAGGCCTGAACTTTCTTTTAGACTGCATATACATCATTGGGAGAGGCAGAGAGTGAGAGAGGCAAAAAACAAGAGGCAGAGTATAAGAGGCATGTACAATAGTTATTAGGCATGTCCCCAGAATCAACTCCACTGTTGGTCTCCAGAATGAAAATCCACTGGTGGGCCCTAGGCACCTCAGTCTGACACTGTAGATGTCATATTAATCATGATGTTAACCCAAACTGTAACAGATGGTAGCGAGGATGAAACTAATTTTAACAATAATATGGCAAATCATCACAATTACATAATATACACACCTTATGACCCAATAACAAATTTATGTAAAAATAAAATATTTACTTTCAATGTTTAAATACCTTGAGACACTTCTGTAGCATATGCAGAAGGCCTAAGGCATGGGTTGTCCGGCCCACGGACCCCACGATCTCTTTGACTCCTCACGGCCGTTTAACCACGGCTGTGCAGAGTCAGCTGCTGCACACTAGCTGTGCAGCTGCTCTTACAGGGAGAAGACAGGACGGATTGTTACCCTCCTGCCTTCTCCCTTGTATGTGCAGCGCTCAGTGAGCGCTGTACACACACATCAGCGTTGCAGGGGGCGTAGCGCACCGAATTACTCACGCCCCCTGCAACGCTGGATCTCCTCAGTCAGCAGCCTCTGCTGGCCCAAGAGATCCCAGGATCCACTTACACCGTATACCGCACTGGCCGCACTGCACAGACCATGACGAGGTGAGTACTTTTTTTTATTTTATATTCGTTAGCTGTAGGGGGCATCTACTTGGCTACAGGGGGCTATATGGGGCATCTACCTGGCTACAGGGGCTATATGGAGTATCTACTTAGCTACAGGGGGCTATATGAGGCACCTTTTTCCTGGCTACAGGGGCTATATGGGGAATCTACCTGGCTACAAGGGGCTATATGGGGCATCTCCCTGGCTACAGGGGGCATATTACCTGGCTACAGGGGGCATATTACCTTGCTACAGGGGGCTGCTACCTGGCTGCAGGGGGCATATTACTAAATGGCTACAGGGGGCTACTACCTGGCTACAGGGGGCATATTACCTGGCTACAGAGGGCTACCACCTAGCTGCAGGTGGCATATTACTGCCTGGCTACATGGGGCATATAACTACCTGGCTACAGGGGGCATATAACTACCTTTCTACAGGGGGCATATAACTACCTAGCTACCAGGGGGAAACTACCTGGCTACATGAGCCTAGATAATTACATAATAGGGATCTATATTTCTACTTATTGGGAGGCCTATATAGCTACCTATCTACTTAATAGAGGACCGAGATACCTATGTATTGGGGGACCTATAAGTCTACCTAACTAATGGGGTGCTATACACCTACCTAACTGAGGACTACCTACCTTTTTTGGGGGTGTACCTACATACTGTCTTAGGAAATTTAACTACTTCCTATATTGGCAAACAAAACAAGACTAAAACTTGATGCACAAATAGGAGCTCCATACCGTTTGGGGGCACTTTTACTGTTTGGGGTGCAAGGGGGTAATTATTACCATTTGGGGCGATATAGATGAGGAGTTTGTATAGAGTTAGGAATTGGTATATTGGTGCTGATAAAGTGAGGAGTCTATGGTGTTTATTTTGTAAATTCTACAGTGAAGAGTCGAGGCCGGGAGAAGACATCATGGCGGTCTGGGCTGTATGGAGAAGAGAAAGAGAACAACTCTTTAGCGACATCTCCTGTAAGTCCCTGGATGTAATTTTACTGTAATCGATTACATGTCTACAGAGCCTGTGTACAATTGGTATCCATCTCTGTATGGTCACTGTATGCTGGTAATATTGGTTGTAATATAATGGCTTATATTCAGTAATGGTACGATGTATTATTCAATCACTTTGTGGTGGTGATATTTGGTGGTATTATTCAGTCACTATGTGGTGGTGATAAGTGTTCATGGTGTTGTGGTATTATTCAGTCACTATGTGATGGTGATATGTGGTCATGGGGGGTGGTATTATTTGGTCACTGTGTGCTGGTGATATGTGGTGGTATTAATCAGTCACTATGTGTTGGTGATATGTGGTCATGGTGTGGCAGTGTTAGTCGGTCACGATGTGCGGATGGAGGGAGACCGGAGGCAAGGAGAAGAGAGGCAGTGGCAAGGAGAGCAGAAGCGTCTTTGAGTAGATTATGGTGCCTCAGCAGTGCCTGTACCTTTTAGCTGCCTATGTTCACCGTCCCTCCCTGTCTCACCAAAGCATTATGTGGGGGGGACCTGGCACACTGGCAGCAGTAAATAAACAGGAGCAGTGTTATGAACGGCAGTGGTGGGCTCTTCTTTTCCCTTCCTAGGCCCACCCTGCATTTTGCATTTGCAATAAGCATATGAATATGAGTACAGTCAGGGAGTTGTTTCCCTACAGGAGGCATATATACCTACAGGGGACACATGCCTACCTATCTACAGGGGGCTGTATACTTACCTATCTACATACAGATGGCATATATAACTACCTATCTACAGGGAGCTGTATATTTACCTACAGGGGGCAGATATACCTGTCATCTACAGGGGGCTTTATACCCACTTATCTACCATATGTACCTATTACCTAGGGGGGGCAATATATTCTTTTGGGTGGCCCTCAAAGGGTAATTAAAATGCAATACTGTACAAATGTAACATTTTAAAGGAATTTCCCATTCAAAAGTTCTAAAAATATGTTGGCACTTTAAGGTACGCCATGAGGCTAATGTGGCCCCCGGTGAAAATGAGTTTGACACCCCATTCCTAAGGCATATGGCATATTGAAGAAAACACTTTCCACCCTCTTCTTTTTTTAAGTTGATGTATGATGCAAACTTGTGTATTAAAAACAGTTCTGATACATATTGCAAGTGATTAGAAAAATACATAGAAACCAATAAATATACATATTTATATATTAGTCCATTGATCCCTAGCGAGATCCAAAATATCCAATGCCTATTTCTTGTGGATAATATACTTTTCAGACTTTTTCCAAAACACGGGGATACAGTCAGGGCCAAGACAAGATATTTTGGTGATGTCTTCTATGACTCGTTCACTTTCCCTTTCCTTCTCCATCTGGTCCATCTGGTCCATCTGGTCCAGACTGCCATGATGACTTCTCCCAGGCATGACTTCTCCCTGCACAGTTTATCACACAAATATCTTAGAATCACCACTTTTCCAGCACCTCTTTACCCATACATGCCAACTCTCCCGCTTTTGGCGGGGGGGTCCCGCTAATTGGGGTCCTCCCCCGCCCTCCCGACAGAGTTGGTGCGCTACTCTGGCGCCGCCGGGCCGCGTCTCACTGTGCAGGGAGGAGGCAGGAGGGATCGTTCCCCTCCTCCCTTCTCCCCCTGTTGTACGCCCCGGTGTGCCTGTACATCGATCACGCGCAGGGGGAGTGCCCGAGCGGCTGCTCCCCCTGTAAATGACTATTGGAGTTTGTTTCCCCGGGCTTTACAAAAGGAAAGGGGAGAGGTTTTAAACAGGGAGAGAAGAAATTTGGTAAAGCGGGGATATAAGGTGTCTAGGCGCGATCGCTGGTAAAAAGGGTTTTCTCGAAGGGGCTCAGGGGCCTAGTAAGGTCCGTTTTTTTTTTTTTGGCAATGATAGAAAAAGGGGGTTTAAAACCTGCAATACTCAAAAACGATTTTTGGGAAGCAGGGGGAAAACTAGGAGTTCAGTCAAGGCCGAAAACACTCCCCTATCATAAATATCCCTACCCAAATAAAGGGTGGGTTTTTTAGATCGGCCTAGGAAGGAAGTGCCGCCCACCCGGGAGGAAACAGATGATTATCCGTTATGGGGAACAACGGTCCTTCGAGATCCAGGATTGTCTCAGAGGGTTTGGGCTTCCTAATGGATGTCATGGGATGGAGTGTGATAAAGAAATTTCCCTGGGTCCCAAAAAAGTGGTCAATGCCCCGGGGAAGAGGCCAGGAGTATGGACACAAAACACCGCTACTGGGCCCACATTTGTTATAGAACCATGGATCAGATCTAGAATCGGATAGGCGGCGCCCCCAGTAATATAGTCTGCAGTCCGGGAACCCTACTCCGCAGTGGCCTTAGGACGGGAGAGGAGATCCCTGTGAATTTGCGGGCGGCGCGAATACCAGATAAATTCTCTGAAACATCGCTGGACTCTAATCCAGAACGATGCTGGGATAACGATTGGGAGAGTTTGGAACAGGTAGAGTAACTTGGAGAGGATGGACATCTTCAAAAGATTTATCCTACCAAACCAAGAGAAGTCCTTCCGACTCCAGCTCCCTTACAGTGACGCTACTTTTGAAAGCATAGGTGCAAAGTTGGCTTCGAACAGTTGTGAGAGATCGGCTGGTATTCGCATTTCCAGATAAGAAATCCCTCTGGTAGGCCAAGAAAAGGGAAAATTGTCCATGAGAGAGTCCAGACTCAGAGGGTCAAGAGAGACATTCAACGCCTCAGACTTGGAGTAGTTAATCTTATAGTTAGACCACCGACTAAAGCGAGCCAACTCGGACATCAGGGAAGGAAGCGAAGTGTGAGGCTCACGGAGATAAATCAAGAGATCGTCTGCAAATGCACAGCATTTAATTTTGCATCCTTTTGCATCCTATACAAATTCCTTTGATATCCGGGTTGGATCTGATTGATTCCAGCAAGTGTTCCATCACAAGAACATATAATAAGGGGGATAGTGGACATCCCTGTCTCGTACCGTTTTTAATGACAAAGGGAGCCATTCACCCTAACTCTAGCCGAGGGACCCTGATATAGGAACTTTATTTTGGCCATGAAGATCGGGCCCAACCCAGCACGTTCAAACGCTTTCTCCGCGTCTAATGACAGGACCATCAGGGGGATCTGCCGTAAGCGCGCATATTGGATTATGTACAAAGTCTTAAGGGTGTTGTCCCTGGCCTCCCTCCTGGGGACAAAACCCACCTGGTCAGGGTGGACCAAAGTGGGTAGGTGAGTGTTGAGGCGATTTGCCAAAAGTTTGGCGAAGATTTTGAGATTTCCCCATTCAGGAAAGGGGTTATGGGTCTGTAACTACTACAGGCCTGGAGGTCCTTGCCAGGCTTGGGAATCACAGCCACATGTGCTCTCATGGAATCACATGGAAAAGGCAAAGAGGGTGAGACAGAGTTGAAAGCCTGCAACATAAGTGGGTTGAGAGATGGTGCTAGAATTTTAAAAAATTTGGCAGTGAAGCCATCCGGGCCGGGCTTTTCCCTCACAGAAGGCCCTTCACCACCGCAGCAAGTTCCTCCTCAGAGAAAGGGAGTTCTAGCTCATTGGCCTCCTCAACTGGTAAGGACTTGGAGGGAAAAAGAGGGGACGGAGGAGCTAGAGGGTAACTGATAGAGCTTAGAGTAATAGGAATGAAACTCTTTGGCTATTTCGTTGGTTGTGTGTACCGTGTCACCAAGGTGGGTCTTGATACTCGGGATGAAAGAAGCCGACATGTGGTCCCTAGCGGCTTTTGCCAACAGGTACCTGCTTTTATTGCCATATTCATAGAGCTTACTACGGTGGGTTTGAACTAATTTGCTCCAGGAGGAATCGAAAAGTCTGCGGACCTCAAGTCTTGCCGATAGGAGAAAGGGCCTGTTTATGAAGTAGCTCCAGGGAGGAGACCTTCTGGAGGGCGCGTGCACCAGCTGTGGAACGATCTTTTTTAAGTCTGCTGCCATGCTTAATTAAAATGCCTCGTATCACGCATTTCAAAGCTTCCTACTGCACTATGGGGGCTGTGGAGTCTCTCTCATGGTCGGACACGAAGTGTTCAGTGGTCCGTTGCAAATCAGCCAAACAGACTAAATCGGATAGCAGAATTTCATTCAGCCTTCAAAATTTTGCTGGATTAGGCAAGGAGGGGAGATGGAGCATAGCAAATATTGGAGCATAATCGGACCATAGTACACTTCCAATAGAGGTAGTTCTCAACCACGAGAGAGCATTATGTTGTAAAAGGATATAATCAATCCTGCTGTAGGTATTATGTGGGTGAGAAAAGAAACTGTAGTCCCTGTCTGAGGGGTGCTGAAGTCTCCAACTATCACAAAGTTGAAACCTCAATAGGGCTTTCTTGACCTTCTTGATGGCTGAATAGGCAACTGAGGGCCGGCCTGAGGAATTGTCTATGGAGGGGTCAAGGGTGAGATTAAGATCTCCACAAAACCGCAAAGTGCCTTTCGCGTGAAGATGTAGGGCATCCAAGACTTCCAGCATGAAAGAAACCTGGCCCTGATTTGGGGCGTAAACATTCACTATGGTGAACAGGTGACCCTGTATGGAAAGGGTGAGTATGAGGTATCTGGCTTCTTTGTCAACAATGCAGCTCTCAACCTCATGAGGTAGGGACTTGTGGATGGCTATCGCAACTCCTCTACTTTTCGAGTTGAAAAAATTAGCATAATGCCAGTGGGGGTAATACCTGTTTCTGATAACAGGGGCTGAGTCCACCTTAAAATGGGTTTCCTGTAGGTTTAGAATCTGAATCTTTTTGTGATGGAAATTATACAGTATTTGAGACCTCTTCGAGGGGGCATTGAGGCCCTTGGCATTAAATGAGGCTATGCTGAGATCCCCCATTTAAAGTCTCAGGGGTGGGAGTGAGGAACCAAATACCGAGACCCACACAAAAAAAAGAGGGAAAGAAAAGGGGAAAGAAAAAAATGGGGGGGGGGAGGGGGAACTCTTAAGCAGGAAAGAATGCCCTGCGGAGCACACTAAAGTACAATTTCCCAACAAACCAGGGAGTATACCAGACCAAAAATGGGACCGGGGAACTCCCAAACCTACTGGGGGTAAAACAGAAGACTAGCGGGTTGCTAAGTGGCTCCCGATACAAGATGAATACGTGGGAATACTTGACTATATCCGGCCAAAAAGAGAAAAACAACAAAAAAAGAACAAGGGCCGAATTTGAAACAACATGGGTACCATGAAAAAAGGATGGGACCGTCCTAGGTGGTCTGAAGTCATCACTCAAGGAGGAGCAGATTGAGGGGCGGCTGTATCTTTAATCAAATATGTCCTACGCTTGAGAGGAGCTTTCCCCCTCTGTCTTCTAGGTGGGAGACCTGAGGAGTCCTGACGTTGGTCTACTGGCAGGGCACCAGCAGGGGGCTTCCTTGAAGAAGGAGGAGAGATGGAGGGCCACTCTGGCAAGGTGATGTCCGGCAGTTGCAGGTCATGGAGGAAAGCAGGGAGATCGTCTGGGGATCGCAGAGTACGGGTGCGGTCACCTTGGCGAACAATGAGGGAGAATGGAAAACCCCACCTGTACTGAATGTTCTTGTCTTTGAGAGTGTTGAGGAGAGGTTTAAGCATGACACGTTGAGCCAATGTGTGGCGGGATAGGTCCGAAAAGATCTGCAAGGAATGTCCATGGTATGAGACAGGACGACCTCTGCGGAGGCGTTGCATAATCTCCTTCTTGAGAACGAAGAAATTGATTCGGCATATCACATCCCTCGGGTGCATGGGGTCGCTGCTAGCTGGGCGCAGAGTTCTGTGTACCCTATCCAGTTCGAAATAGGTGTCCATAGGTTGTTCCAGAATTTCATTGAAGATGGTAGAGATGGTGGAATATAAATCCAACGCTGTCACTGTTTCTGGAAGACCTCGGATTCGAAGGTTATTCCTGCGGCCTCTGTTCTCCACATCGTCTAAGTGTTGCTGCAAATGAAATAGTTGAGTGGAGTGGCGCTGAACTGTAGTGTGTAAGGTAGATAAGGAGGATGCAGAAGTTTCATGAGCCTGCTGCAGGGTATCCACCCTAGTAGAAAGTGACGATAGGTTGGAACGGAAGCTGGCATATTCTTTCTTCCATTCGTCTAGCAGTCGAGATGTCATAGATGAAATGTCCTGGCGAGTAGGGAGATGTTGGATCAAAAGCTGGAGGTCCGCGTAAGTAACAAGTTTGGCGCCAGGTAGAGCCGTGGGATCAGCTTGCATTTGAGTGGTGCTGCTGTTAAGGGTGCTACTTGAGGGGTCAGTGGGCTGGCCATGCATGAGAGAAAGGGAAAATGGCGGCATAACAGTTGGACTTGTACGAGAGTTCAGGTCCAAAGACAGGTGTGTGTTGCTGATATTACTGAAGCACTCCGACGAGTCGGAAACAAGGTGTGGAGTGCCCTTGATGGTCGGAACATGGGTGCCATGGGAGGATGACAAGGATCCATGGCTAGGAGGATCAATTCAGGAGGAACCAGTCGACCATGTAGGGGATGCAGCGAGAACTGTAATCCGAGGAGCATTAGACCCGTCTCGTTGGATCGCTGAAGGAGGTCTGTCCAAGACAGGTCTATAGAAGCATGAGGGGAGTTCTGATTTGGGCTGGTGGATCCCGAGAACGCACTACCAGGTTGAGTAGCTTGACTGGCATGTGGAGGATGGATGCCAGAAGGCCCTCCCAGGTTATCACCCAGAGGTGGGCTATGGGGGATCCCCGATACCACAGTAATGTCCAGGTTTGGTGCTTGTGAGGTGAGGGCAGTGGGGTCGGTGAGGGCCCTGCGACCATGGGCCAAAAAGGGAAATTTGATGATCTTAGGGTGCCCACGTCCCTGTTAGGGCCTGTAAAAGCATATTTGGCCCCAAACTGCTTGAGTCAGGGATGGGGAGCAGAGGGGAAAAAAAGTTTTATGGGGTCGGGTTCCAGCGCAGTCCAACCCCCAATACCTCTGAGCTCCTGCCGGGGCATGGGGGTTTGAATCCACCGCGCAGCGGCCTTTGGATTGGTTTTGCAGGGCAATGTGAGGTCATGGGGTCCCTCCATTCCCTGCAGGGTCTGGGGGAGGATGATCAGAGCTGCAGGGAGACCAGCTGGCAGAGGCGCTGGCAGATTCACCGGAAGCTTCGCCACTGAGGAAAACGTCAGGGTCGGCCGTTGTGGGCCCCCGCTGCACAGTGCGACCCCCCGGATAAAAGGGGGCCCCGCGCTGAGAAAGGTGCTAATGCAGGGAGTTCTGATGCTGCTAAGGATGGTGCCGGTGTCTGGGCCGGACCTGCTGTGGGTCTCGTGGCCGGGTGTTGTGGGGATCCCTGAGTGGAGCTGCTGGCGCGTCTCCTCCGGACCCACTGAGAGCTGCGGCAGAGAAAGCCTTGGAGTCTGCTGTTCCGCGGCAGCGGTCACAGGGAAAGCTGCAGGTGAGGTGCCTGCGGGGATCCCGGTTCCTCTTCTCCGGCAAACGGGATGGGTTAGGGGGAGGGAGGTGTGATCATCCGCCGGAGTGGTAGCTTCCCCACGTGGGACCGGGGGCCCGTTTGCGGGCCTCGCTGCTCCCGGAGTTTTGTGGGAGTAAGTGGTGGCACCCAAAATAACAAGTAATATCGCCCTGGCTGGGTTCAGGGGTAGACAAAGGGTCCTTCTTTCCCTTTTTAATTGATTTCCCCATGTTGAAAGGAAAAAAAATGCCAGATAAAGAGGCAAATGTGCGGGAGCTCTGGAAAGCTGCTGCCTCACACAGCCATGTCAAGCCACGCCCCCCATAACTTTTTAATTTTAATGAACAAAATTCAAGCATTGGGCATTAGGATTGGTTGATTTAAGTGATATTATGCTTTGTGACAATACTTGGGCTTGTAGCAACAAAATATTCAGGACCACATTTTGTCTTTGCATAAACTATGCAGTATGTAATACAGTTGTTGCTAGGCATCTGTATGTAGTGTCTGCAGGGTCCTTCCTGATTGATTCAAGACAGTAGATGGCAATGGAGTCCTGCACCTCTAGCACAGCCATTGGATGGAGGGCATATTGCAGGTGGAGTCCAACATTTGTGTGTGTGACAAGCAGTGTCATCAGAGAGGGAAGTGGGCGCACAGGCTTTGTACAGGCAGTGGCTGCAGTACTTCGCGCATAGCAGAGAGGATGCTGGAGAGTGAGCTCAGAGACAGTTTGAAAAGGAGAATAGTGATGGTAGAAAAGACAGTGGTTGGCAGTGACTATTTGGAGACTGTGCGTGGCTGGAGATGGAGCCTGTCAGTCTGCAAATGTGCAAAGAAAGAAACCCCGCCAAGTAGTAGGCCTCAGTTCTACTCACCTGTTTGCATCAATTCATAATTACTTTTACACTGCAGAACTCTTTTCAATATTTTGCATCAGTATTTCTAAGACAAACCTAGTATTGGGTCCAATCATGGAAGAGGAACAAATCTTTTCTTGAAAATTTTTCCGTACGGTTCCTTTTAAAACTTTGTTTACAATACTGATGCAAAATAGACCCGAAAATCAAAATGAAAAGGGGTTTAAAGGGTGCTTTTGGCCCGGTTTACGTCAGATTTTTAAACGATTGAATTTTGATCTGCAAAAATCTGGCTGTAAATCATCTTCATAGACCTCAATGACTACACAGCTAGAATTTTCTGAGGTCGGATTTCAAATCCCAAATCCGTTTAAAAAACTTAGAACATGTTCTATAATCCGTTGTATATAATTTGAAAATGGTGGATTATAGTACTGTTCAATGTATATGGGTGCAATGTACAATTTAAAACCCCTTTTTGTACCAGTTAACCCTTGTGTACATTACGGTTTATGTGACAAAAGGGTAATGCACTAAAGTGAAAGAGGGTATGTTATATTGTGATAATGATGATGATTATCTGTCTATACTCAAAGGCCTGAGGTCAGCACCCCGTGTATTTGGGCTATGGATTTCAAACACAAGTGGGGTTTTTTGGAAAGAATTTCATCTAGGGGGGTGGGAGATACCCTGGAAAAGGGCCCAAAAGGGGTTACAGGTGAGGCAGTGCAATAGTCCATCCGCTGCTGGTCTGCCGGACAGATGATGCCCAGATTATTGCCTCTGGCCTGACTAAAAATCCAGTTCTTCTAGGGTCACTCAGTTGTCCCCTTAAAATTTAAGCTGGAAGATACCAACTAGAATGTCAGTTCTCCTGGGGTTAAGGAAGCTCCTTGTAGTCTAAGGTGCATCCGATTAAGGGACCTTATTATATAGGCCTGTTCCTCGCTGTGGCTTAACATTTTTGGAAAAGGAAAATGCAAAATGAAGAGGGTTTCCAGTTTACATCTTTTTTTTTTTAGAATTTAAAAAAAAAGGTTTATGTTTACACCATTAACCTTATCTCCACTCTCCTGCTTAATCTGCATCTACATCAAGGGTGCTTTCCAACACCATCATGACAGCATCATGGCAGCATGACCCCCATCATGGAGTGTGCTCTGGAGGTGAGAACATCTACACAAGCTGCAGGACCTTCTCTTAACTATTTTTGTCCTGGAACAGGGCAAGTGAGATTTGGTGAGTGCTGCCATTGTGTCCCGTATTTCTCTGATTTTCTTTTGTTATATACCCCCCTACCTTTATTTGTAGATTTTTTTTTGGAGGGAAATTTAGACAGATAAAGTCTGTAATAAATATATCTAAGTTTTAAAGTTCTTATACCCAGTGTTCTTATAGCCAGTGATACAAAACGCATTTTGTAAAATTGTGAATTCTTAGCCTTGCCCATTTTTTTAGAGAAAGAAAACAATTGGAGCTCTTGGTATGTAGGGGAAAAATAGTAAATGTGTCATTTGATAGAGATCTTTTGATCTAACAGCTCCAAAATGAACCCAGTCTAGGTGTAAGATTGTCTGTTGTCCATAGTAACCATTCAGAACTCAGCTTTTATTTTTCCAAAGTATTATATGAAATGAATGCTGAGCTCTAATTGGTTGCTATGGCAACAAAGACAGTCTTACACCTAGACAGTTTTCATACATAAGGCCAAATCTATTATTTCTTGTAACAGGGCATGCTATATAACAAGTTCTCTTTATACAAAATAATGTTTTACTTGTATTCGAAACTTTAAGTAATACAAGAAATATAAACTAAAACAGAACTGGGGGAATCAATGTTGAGTTGCATTTTCTTGATAACATCTATTGTGTTTCCGTAAATAATAAATTAACATTTAAAATCTGCAAAAAAAGTGACATTTTGAAATTTCAGCCTCACTTAGCTTTAATTTCTGTGAAATCCCCAAACTTCCTGAACACTGTTTTAAATACTTTAAGGGGTGCACTTTTTTCAGATGGAGTCATTTATGGGGGTATCTCACATACAGGCCCCTCAAAGCAATGTTAGAACTGAACTGGTCCCTAAAAAAACCTGTGTTACAAATTTTCTTGAATATATGAAAAATTACTATTAAATTTATATGCCTCCTAGTGTCATAAAAAATAAAAAGACATTTAAAAAATTATGCCAACATAATGTAGACATACGAAACATGCAGTTACAAACTATTTTGTGTGGTATAACTATCTGTCTTGCATGTAGACATTTTTGAAGTATGAAAATGGCAAATTTTTCTAAATTTTCACAACATTTTGAGAATTTTCACAAATAATCAAGGATTGTATGGACCAAAATGTGTTAATAATTTAAAGGACTGTGACATAGAAAACGCATAGATAGGATACATGGATACATGGATAGGTAAAATCTTAAGAAAAAGTTATTCCCACATAAAGTGACAAATGTCAAATTTTAAAAATGAGGCTCTGTCATAGAGGTCAAAACTGGCTGCGGTGGTATGGGGTCAATAAGGACCCGTAAAAAGACCAGAAGTGGAGGGATTATTATAGAGGGCAAAAACTGAATGTTCCATTGTTAAGTACCATTAAGTATGGAGAACAGAATAGTTATCATACGAGTCTTAATTTTTCACACACCAATTTTAAAAAATTGGGAAGAAAAGCATGCTATGAATTTAATGTGACACATTACTTGGTCTCAGTTCAGGCAAGATCTGTTTTATACAGGATCAGCAAAAGTGTTTGAAAAACTGATGCAAATTAACATTTTATCTCTTAATACATGTCCAAATCTGTTTATTGATCAGTTGTCCAATCCACAATCTTGTGATCTCGAACCAAAAAACAAAGCAGAGTTAATCATAAGTTTCTTTAATGGGCCACTTTTGCCATTTTTTTTCCCAAGTGAAGTCAGTATAGTACTAATTGGACATATGATGGAATTCACTGGCCAACTCCTTTCCCATATAAAAAAAATTAAAGGCTCAAATGTCTAAAAAAAATAGTCTAGTTTGAACACAGCCAAAAATGTGCAGCAAAGTAAAATGCTAAGCCCATCCTAAAACACTGTGAAATAACTGAAGGGAAAGATCATAGAAAATCATATCTAAGTAGCTAAAGTGTTATATGTGACAAAGAATGTACTCGCAGGATTGTATAATGTTTTTGGAATATCACAGATGTGATAACAGTTGGAAAACTAATGTGAAGCAGGGAGACACTGGCTCCCTGCCACATTATAGTCTGCAAACTGGTTCTATCTGACATCAGCTGCTCATTAAAGATATTTGTGCCAAGCCACTGATCTCCTCAGTATGCACCTCCTCTGTGCTGTCCCCTTATAGACTACAGCCTGGATTAGGTCAGTGTTCTATTAGAGAACAGTACTGAACAGAGGAGCTCCAAGAAGAATTTGTGGTAATTGGGTTAGGTGAAAAGGGTGACACAGAGGGGAGACTATTAAAGAGGAACAAAGCACAGATGGGGCACTATTTAAGAAAAGGAGGGAACAGAGTTGTCATTATTAGAGAAGGGGCACAGTTGAGGCACTATTAAAAAAGTAGAACTATGAGAGAAGTGGCACTATTAGAGAGAAAGGACACAGAAGTGGCACTAAACGAAAGGGGGCAGAGTGTACTGTTAGAAGGAGTGGATGCTACTAGAAAGAAGAGGACAAATAGGGGGCACTGTTACAAAGAATATGGCACAGCGGGCATTGTTTCTAAGCAGAAACATAGAATTGGGACTTTTAGTGAGAAGAGGGTACAGGCAGGGCATTATTGGTAGGTGGGGAGCACTATTACCATCTGGTGCACTATATATGGGGATTTTGTGTAGAGGTGGGGAGGGTACTAAAAAAACCCAAAGAGCTTGAGATGTTTGTGTGGCAAATTCTGCAGAGTCATGGCTGGAAGAAGTCATGATGACAATCTGGACGAAGGGGAGAAGGAAAGCAAAAGTGAAGAACTGTTATCAGAGATGTCACTTTTGTCTCCTTGTTGGATCAGTGCTTTTTTAATGTTATGTGATGGCAACTTAAACTGGTATGTAACCACTATTTTACCAGTGTATAGCAGTACTATAAGTTATTTTGGCACTTGTTTAGTCGTAGCATCTGGTACTGACCCTGAACTTTGGAGTTTCTAGGATTTAATTTTTTTTCATGTTGATGGTGATTATTTTAGAGAGTGGAACGGAGCATGACCAAGAAATTAAAAACTGGCAATTGCAAACATTTCATGCTAAGATCTTTATGTGATATGGGGAGCTGGGGTGATATTGTATGTGGACTGGTGATGCTTTTGTGCTGCTTTTCAGTCCCAGTCTGATTCTGGTTGTGCAAACATGCAAATTTAGATGTATCTCAACTCTCCCCAGACTCATGAGATCAATGAAAAAAATTATTGGAAGAATGAATGAAGGAAAAGAAGCTGCCATCACTGGTGTCTGGCAGCATTTTACTTTCCTCTGCCCATTAACAACACATACAGGCATTGGCCAAACTAAGTGTGGATGTATACAGTTAGAATTTAGAATTAGCTGCTGGATGAACAAGTGTCTTGTCGACAGCTTATGACAGTGTGTGGCCAGCTTCACTGATAGACCTTGCAGGCAATGTGACACTAACCACACCTTTGTAGTCACTGTGCTTTAAAGTGGTCTTCTCGCTACAAAGATCACATCTGTAATATTGGGGACAGTAAAAATAAGCACTTCTGCAATTGGTTTGTATTACCTAAACCATTTAGTATAGCAGCTATGATCTAATATGTGAGTGTCTAGAGCTAAATCTGAAGCCTGTGGGTAAGACCACGCCCCCTTTACTGTGATTGACCGCATGATATTAAGTTTAACCCTGTTTGGGACACATCCCCTGTGCGGGGACACCCCCCCCCCCCCTCTGCTGTCATTGGTTGCCTGCACTCTTCCCCCTGAGCTATGTGAAAACAAAACTGAAAGTGGCTTTCTGTGCTGGCTTCTGTCTGTGTCTATGTTCTCATTGTCTTTCACTCTCTCTGAGCTGTGCAATAAAGGCTGCCTGAGCTCGCAATGCTCCTCTCCCAGTGACAGCAGTATGTGAAGAATCTGGGCAATTACTGAATCTCTAGTTGCTAGATTCACTCCCTGCCATATAACACAGCCTTATACACATTTCTCACATTTATTTAATAAATTAAGGCTGTATGTATAACTGTTTACACCAATACAGGTGTTCTTGTTACAAGGAGCTTGTGGAGGGAATGAGAACTGACCAGTGGAGGAGGTCTGCAGAGCTGTGACATCCTCTCCCTTACACTGCTCATACAGAATGATGATGTCACAGTCTTCAGTGAGGGAAGACATGCCTACTGGGAGGAGAGACCCGCCCCTGGATGTGAAGTTGTAAGAGAGAAAGAAAGCTCAAGATGCGACAACACATCATTAGTGTGAGAATCTGTCTTGCGATGGTTACCTATTCAGTGGTACATCAATTGCCTTTTCACTTGAATGGTATTAATGATTTTTATCCTATGTACATATGTATCTCCTATATATATCTAAGAATTTAATTGTTATCTGTGTTATTTATTTATACAATCCTGGCCAAATACTTTGATAGTATTTATGTTAGATGTAATTTTATTATCATTCTCTATTGATACTAATCATGTAAGAGGTATTTCCTATCATGATTGGAATGAGAATGTTTCTTCCCCATTTTTATGACAGTTGTTTGATACATGTAACTGCCGCTGGAGGAAAGCAGCAGCGCAGTAAGGTGAGTATTGTCCCAGAGTCCAAGTGTGCCCACATCCGGTAAGGATATTATCGGGGAAGAACGGGTGCATCTATAGCCCAGCGTGCGGAGCACGGGACAACCCATTACAATAGGTTTTTAAACTAAATGCTTAAAAAAGATGCATGAATTATTATTGCTTACGCTGAATTACACCTACTGGATTTATACTATTCCACACTAGCATACTAAGTATGTTACTCCAATAGAAGAGTGCTGTTATCTATCTATCTATCTATCTATCTATCTATCTATCTATCTCAATGTAGCACAGCTTCTTTCTGTGTAATAAAAGAAATAAAAAAAAACTCTTATAAGTAAGAATGTATAATATCGCTGGAAATGCATAAGCTTAAAGAGAACCTGTCACATAGTTTTTGCCCCCCTGGCTTAGGACAGAACAAGGTAGTGACAGACCTACTGTTTCCAGTGCTGTGTCTCTTATTCTGTAAGATCTTGTAGTTTTCGTGTATTTAATGCTCAAATCTGCAGTTTTCTGCAGAGTCATTCGAAGAGTCCTTCAGAGTGTCAGTTTTTTTCAAACCTGGCCAATCGGAGGCTAGCCCCGCCCACCTCAACTGACAAACCTATTCCTTTGAATAGGTAGAACCATGTGAATAACTGTCAGTGGGCAGAGCTAGCCTTTGGTGGGTGGAGCTAACACCTGCTCATGAATAAGATTTAAGGGATAAATGCTCTAAAACTGCTGCATCTTACAGAATAAGGGACACAGCGCTGGGAACAGCAGGTCTGACACTAGCTTGTGCTGCCCTCAGCAAGGGGGGCACAACCTATGTAACAGGCTCCCTTTAAGCCTTTTTTTGCCATGAGGTGCTGCCATGAATAGTTATACATGGATCTCATTAAAGAATATTGGTTTTAACTTTGATCGCTGTGCTGGATAGCCTTTACTTTCACTGACCATATAATATCAAAATCAGGATACCAAAAATGATCTCAGTAGAAAAACCCCAATATAAAACAAATTTTTTTATCAGATATCTTTAAAATTAGTTACATCAACACACAAATCCCCTTTATCGATGATAATATCTGTAGATGTAAACAATTCATAAGTACAATACAATAGGTGGCGCAGTCAAAATTGCAAAGAGTCTATATAAGTGTATATATATATAGATATGTCCTTTGCTTATGACACCATTTTCTCCTGGTAGTTCCAAATGGATAAACACAATCTAGAAAGAAGAGAAAAAAGAGCTATTCAGTAAGTGACTAATTCATATGCAAATTATTGGTGGGCCTATTTAAGGAGGCTTTCCATTTTATTCTGCATACGCTCGGACGTCATGGTGCATCATATTTATCTGTAGTGGAGAGTAGCATCCTCACTCCCCTGATGAACCTAATCATATAGGGGAAACACATCGGGAGATTTTTTGTATTGGAGGATATTACCTGTTTGGCCCACACTAGGGAAGATTAAGGTGACCCTAGGGGTAGTCACCAGTAGATGGGGCTTCCCTCATCAGGGCGATGACCTCATAAGAAAGCTTGCCAGGGCTAAATATAGGGTTGGTGCAGGGAAAGTCTGTTTTGGGCTCTTACTGGATAGCTCTTTATTCTAGATTGTGTTTATCCATCAGGAGAGAATGGTATCATAAGTAAAGGACATATCTATATATTATAATAATATATTATATTATATATATATATATATATATTATATATATATATATATATATATTATTATATATATATACACACTTATGTAGACTCTTTGCAATTTTGACTGCACCACCTAATGTATTGTACTTATGTATTGTTTACTTCTACAGATCTTGTTATCGATTAAGGGGATTTGTGTATTGGTGTAACTCATTTTAAAGGTATCCAATAAAATTAGTTGTTTTATATTGGTTTTTTTTCTACTGAGATAATTGCTGGATAGCCTTTCTTGCATCAATTCAGTTTCACCGTTGCAGAATTCCCTGCATGTGGAACCATATGGAATGAGCTGGCTTCCGTAGATATGTTTGTTAAAAAGAAAAATAGTGCATTGATATACAGAACTATAGATAAAAAAGTTCACTTTTTATAAACTAAATTAACACAATCCGGAGTGTAATACAGATTTATTGCAGTGACCCTCACATTGCTGACCATTTGAAAAATACATTGAAAGTTTATTATTACCATTGAACTTACATGATCATTTATTTCTCTTCGGTCAGTAATGCGAACAGGTTTGAGTCTTAGGCTGAGTTCACACAGTGGCTTTTCAGGCATATCTTGCATCTGTATTTGTAAGCCAAAACCAGGAATGGGTCCAAAACACAGAATAGGTTCAAGCCTTTTTTTTAATACTTTTTCTCTCTTTAGGTTTCGTTCCTGGTTTTGGCTTATAAATTATACAAAATATGTGAACATGTAAGATCTAGGCGCATAGAGGCCAGTTCTAAATAGCTTTAAGGCAGTATAGAATGCACCAGAATGTATGAACCTGTTCTTCTGCAGGTCATACATGCAGGCACATTGTAGTGTCAAGACTATCTTTAACTTGGTCTTGCTGTTCTAACTGTTATGCGCCTAGGTTTGGCATCAGAGAATTATAAATGTGTCTAATGGTACAAATATGGTGCGACAAGCTCCCAGAAATCCCCAAATCTTTGGTGCATTAAAAAGTTTTTTTGGTGCATTACAAAGGGACTTATCGCACCAAAGTTAGGAGTTTGTCTGTTCATACATTCTTTTCAGCTCAAGTACAGCAGAAAACTGCCGCATCCCCGTTCATATATGTCGTCCAGAGCCTTAATGTGAATAACACTGTTGAAGACTGTACAAATTCTATTTTGTTGAAAAAATTGCAGTTCATATTTTGGCATAGAGCTACTACCTAAAGGGATAACATTTTTTGTTTTGTTTTTAAAAAAAAGCAGTGGACTGGGTTAAAAAGATTATATAAGCTTAACTCACCTCACTTGAATCCACCACTGCTGCTGTTTTGACACTAACCTTCTGCTCCCATTTTGTGGGTCTCTGTGGAGAGACCAGGAAGTGGAGATCAGTGAGGACCGGAGAAATATTTGAACAGTATCGGCAAAGACATTAACCCATTCTACTTTTTGACTGTCTTCCAGCTAATTTATCAAGAACAAGAATATAATCACAGTTTACTATAATTCCTTCACTAGGAATTCACCACCAATTAAACACCAGCTCTTACTGCATAGCTCTTTATTCTAGATTGTGTTTATCCATCTGGAACTATCAGGAGAGAATGGTGTCAAAAGTAAAGGACATATCTATATATATACACTTATATAGACTCTGCAATTTTGACTGCACCAGCTAATGTATTGTGCTAATGTATTGTTTACATCTACAGATCTTGTTATCGATAAAGGGGATTTGTGTATTGGTGTAACTAATTTTAAAGGTATCTAATAAAATTTGTTGTTTTATATTGTTTTTTTTTCTACTGAGATAATTGCTGGATAGCCTTTCTTGCATCAATTAAGTTTCACCTTTGCAGAATTCCCTGCATGTGGAACCATATGGAATGAGCTGGCTTCCGTAGATATGTTTGTTAAAAAGAAAAATAGTGCATTGATATACAGAAGTATAGAGACAGCAACATGGGGGTATAAAGAAATTAGAGGCACATGCTAATATATATCAATTAAGACTATCCACAATATACACACATCTGTAGAGAAAAAAAAAATATATTTGTAATAATAGCAATAAAAAATATAGCTCAGAATATTGTATAGCCACTAATAATAAGTATGTCGGCACTGCATCAGTAAATTCAAAATCACAATATATCCTGAATAAAATCTGTAAAGAATAATTATAAAGATATTATAATACAGTGATGTGGATTTATCTTACCCCTAAGCAACCACCCCGGTCTCTAAATGGACACAGTTCCGACACACGTTTCATGTAGGCTTCCCAAACACATGTCTGTATATTGTGGATAGTCTTAATTCATAGATATTAGAATGTGCCTCTAATTTCTTTATACCCCCATGTTGCTGTCTCAGTCTCTATGATTTTCCCTTGTTGGGTATGTTAGGTGCTGTTGTTTTATGTGTTTTTTAATATTTTGATTAAATTAAGATATTTTTATATTTATACTGACCATGGTAGTTAATGCCTTGTTATGAACAGAAGGTAAGGAAGCCTACAGACCTCATGTCCAGCTACACATATACTTAGCCCACCCATGAGCCAATTTTACTTAGTCTATGTGGATGCTTATGTCATATAGATTGGACTGCTGAATATATTATGCGCTAATTAACAAAAATATTTTTAACTGTTTTATTAAAGTATAAGAAATATAAGATATGTGGTACATATATAGTATAAACATGATCAATAAAGTGTAGCATTACATAGTATAAAAGAATCAACATTCTATCAAAAAAGACAATAATATATAATAAAATCCGTGCGTATACAAAACAAGCCAAAACTACAATATATCCATGGTGCTTAGTACACTCAACTCAAGTATATCCAAAAGTCCTACATATATTGAACCACAAAGACACTAGGCCTAAGAAACACAAGACATATATGACCGCTCCCTGGTTTGTAATTGCTGTTTTACATTCTTAAAAATTTTTTCCTCAATAAAAACATGTTGGAAAAAAAAAAAGAAAAAAAAAAAGAAACACAAGACACACTAGGATATTAAGTAATTAACAAAAAATGTTAACATCTAAAATAATCTGTTTTTTCTTACTACTTCCTTCTTTAAAGCTATACATACTTCAATATTCCTCTTTTCCATCAACTACACAATGTACACATGCATTTGTAATTATCAATGATGGCAGAATGTATGAAACGATTAAACTTGATTTTGTGATGTGCTTTATATGTTTTATCTTCTTTAACTCTCCCCTTGATTAATCCGTGTGGACTCCACACCAGGCCCGGTTGTAAAACTTGGTATTCTATTGTTAATGAACAGAAAGGTTAAGGAAATAAAAAAATCTTTGATCCTTCTCAAATGAAACCAGTTGTAGAGCAGCCCTGGCATGCTAATTGGATTTTTTAGTTACCTTTAATGTATAGCCTTGGAACCTGACCAAGCTAAATAAAATGATAACCAGAAAATGCCTGATATTCTTACAACTTCCACAGCTATATAGTCTGTTAGCTCAAGAGCAGCATTTCTCATTAGTTGCAGGCTCTAAAACAAAACTACATGTTACATACTGTTTACAGTCCAAGCACCACTGAAAGTATATTTGACTTGCAATAAAGCCGGGGATCTCCAGAAATAAGCCCATGTTGATCAAGATTAACACATTCTTTATGTGGTGAACTATGAAGGTTATGGTAAAATTCTCAAAGGTATTCATTTTAAGTAACTCTTATTAAAAAGAGCAGTTAATATAATTTACAATTATGCATGTAAAGGTTTCTGCAATAACGTAGCGATACCTTTCTTGGACTTTATGTCAATGACCACAGTGAAGAACCAAAATCAATTGAATCGTATTAAATAGGTTGGAAAAACTAATATTAAAAAATACAATAAATTCAAAACGCTCATTCTTACCCCTTTAATGAATAAAACTTCACTTTTATGTATACCACTAAGGACCATGTTGGTGTAAGGTGCTGAAGGCAGGGGCACTAAGGATGCAGGTGTATGGCGTGTTGGTGGGCCTACTGGTGGTGTGCTGGGATCAGTACTGTAGGAGAAGCAGGGGTCTTGGCAGACTTTAGTCATAGTACTTACTTGTGAGATGATTGCCCTTTTAGCAACTACCTCACAGTCAACCAGGATTTGCCTGCACACTCTATATCTTTTGATTCCAATAGATATAGTATATGTCTGTGTAATTTGTGTATATGCATGTAATGTATGTACTGTACGTGTACAATATGTATTAGTGTTGTGACGACTCACTTGCGTTCGGATGCCATTTTGGACGGTCTTGGGGGTACTTAGTTCTCGGATTGCTGCTCAGGTAAGCAAAATATTGGCACACTGACACCAGGCTTCTGTTTAACTGGCCGCAACCAGTTTTATTCAGGCACAGAAAATATACAAACCAAAACCTCAGGCAGTCAGGCCACTGACTAAACATAATGTGACCCTCACTAACTGTGGACGTGGCTTACTGCCAGCGCCACAAACACTTTTACCAGCCACTGCTGGGTTTGGCTTCCTGAAGGCAGCCATCTGCTTGCCTCAAGCCTGGGGGATAAGAGCCCTCTCCTCAGCTCTTCTGCTGCTCCAGCTCCTGGCAGCAAACCACACCCCCCTTGGACACCTGAAATACCAGGCTTTTCATAGGCCTCCAGCGACCTGCCAAAGGCTTTTCCTGGAACGTGGGAACGTCCTCCCACCCAACACTGTGACCATCCCGGAAAAAGCAACCGCATAGCAGCCATTCTAGTTACACGTGTCAGTAACCTATGGTTACTGATGCTAAATGCTTGCCTTCCCCCACCGAAACCAGGTTTTCGGTGGCACATCTGTAGCAGGTATCCTACTGTACTCCACCTATTGACAGAACCATGCGACTGCCTAAGGTCACTCTGCCACAGTGTGTAATCTGTATAGGTGTGTAATGTATACATTTGCATACAAGGTGTATATGCTTGTGAATTCTACCTACATAGAATGCAATACTGGACTACCCATACAAGTGTAAAGCAACGCAGGGTGCGGGTGGGTGATGAGTGTAGTCGTGGCACTGGTGTGGTGCACTGTTGATAGAATAACTAACAACAGACAACTGCAGCTCCAGGGGTAACTTCATGTTTCTCTCAAGACACTGGTACTTGTGGACATTACAAATACATAGGCGAGGCACTTGTCACTTTAGCACATCTTGGAAACTCTTTTTTTCAAGTGACACTCCTGACAGCTTTCCTCTTATCCTACCCACTCTAGCTGTGCAAGGTGCTGGCACTGGCGCTGACCCTGTTCCAGCCCAGCTGTGCAAGGTGCTGATGCCTACTGACTCCAGACACTCTCTACTTAGTTCTCTCACTGGGGTCCTTACTCTTCCGGCAGTCTCTCAAACTGCCCACCTGTATTTCTGTGTTGTCTGTCTATTTTACTCCTCTGTGTCTCTGCTGTCTCTTCTCAGTTCCTTCTCTAACTGGCACTTCAGACATTTCGGTGACTAGGGCTGTTCACTTCTGCCCAGCCTGTCCTGTCTATCTGATAGACAGGGTTCCTCTTTATCTGCTACTCACACTGGAACTATGTACACACTCCATGCTGAGCCTGGCTTGGAATGGAAACTCTGTGCAGGGCTGACAGGCTTACTATTTAACTGTGTAACTTGCCCCCTCCCCTGTTGGCTCTCTGATTGGCTAATTCCCCAGCAGCACCAGCACCCCCTTGCTTCCTATACCGCAAGGCTAGTAACCATTTTCTAACTACACAATGACTAAGTACTAACAGAGGAATATAGAAATACTATTATGCACACATCCCCTATTAAAGGGGTTCTGCAGGGCTATATTTTATTCATTATGGGGCTCACAACTGAATTATATTAAACTTTGTAATTCATATGTATTAAAAATGATTTACCTGTCCTATTCTGCAGAACCAAGCAAAGAGCCCTGTCCTTTCCTCATACTTATCCCCAGCAAACCATGTGAAGATCATTGTTCACATGGCCTCACTGAATATTACATCACATTCAGGAGGTGTGCTTTGAAGCCAGACTCAGCCAGGAACACTCCCCTGTAATAGGTGTGACTTGAGCAGAGAACGATCTGGTTGCATTAACTCTTGCTAGCCTGTAATATGAAAGTGAATAGAATACATTACATTAGAGTAATTACAAGGAAGGGCTAGTTGTTTGTTTATCTTTGAGTCCTGATGGCAGGACTTACCAACAGTAATGGAAGCAGAAGACAGCTGTTCAGAGCGGGGGGTTTGTTGTGTACTGTTGTCATGAAAATGATGACTTCAGCTCTGTACAGTTTACATAGTGACTTATGAGTCCTAGCTATCATCATTATCATGACATCAAGTACATAGCTGGGGGAATTACACACTAATCTCAGCACATAGACCCTAGCAGTGATAACGGTGGAGAGAAGTCCTAGACAGCAATTCAGTCTGGGAGTTGTAGGAAAGAGATGCTGAAATGCTACTGACACTCCAACAAGCAGGAAGTTTCACTGCAAAAAGTGGATCTTATGATAGATGAGAAGGAGGCAAACATGAAAATTAAAATATAAAATGCTTTTATTAAATCAACTTTGTCTAGGGAATGGGTAAAATTTACAGTGGGGTGCACATACTATGGTCTGTATCTCTCTGTTTGCATCTTCTATGTCCTAGATACAGTGGCTGCATTATTCTGTTTATGTGGTCAACTACAATTACCTTATTTCTTTATTTTATACATTTATATAGTGCCATTATATTCTATAACCTTGCATGGGGATTGTTATTATTCACATTGCTCCCTGTGCCCATTGGGGCTTACAAACTATTATTATTGTATTAATTTATATACTGAAGCACTAACAAATTCTGCAGTGGTGTACAGAGATTTTCATAACCTGCAACTTTCCCTGTCCCTACTGGGACTCACAACCTACATTCCAAATTAAACTACTCATATGTTGTTGTTGTGGAGGAGGAAATTAGAATATTTGGTTGAAACCTACACAAACATAGGAAAAGCATACAAACTCCATGCTAATGTTGACTCTGGTAGGATTCAAACTCAGGACCCCATCACTGCAAGGCAACCAAGCCACCATACTGTCTGCCATGCATGCAATCAGTCAGCTCTACACTCTGACCAGTGTATACACTCTGCCTTTTATGTTGTGCTGTTATATACCACTTCTGTTTATTAAATATCTGAGCAACATTTCATCGAGAACTCAGTTCAAGCACTGATCATTTAAAACTAAACAATGTTTTTTCTTAAGTAGAGGGTGAACTCTCAGAGTCAGTTACTCTGGTGGGCTCAAGGCACCTCAGTTCAGCACTGCTCATGAATGTATTTTAAAGCCACGGCCAGATGTGGTAGATTTGTTGCAGATACTCAGTACAAATTCCATACTAAGAGGGAAATCAAAGTATAGGACAGTACATGTGAATGAGTTTTTCTTTTGGTCAAAACATGTTTGAAAATCTTCGTGACATATATACCGGTATGATCCACCAGGTAATCTGAAACTTTCAGAACTTAGGCAACAACATACAATAAAAGAAGGGGGCATTGCAACTTGTCATCATATACAAGCACATTTTTGGCATATTTCTATTTAATCTACATAATTAAAGAGGGCGCCCACCTCATCAAAAAACAATATCAATAGCACCTTAGCCCACAGTAAACTAAGAAAAAGTTATACTCACCTTCCTTTAGTCCCAGTTTCCAGTGCCGCGTCACCGTGGCCTTCTGTAGACACATATGTCACCGCTGCAGCTGCTGATTTGCTTCAGGGGTCATGTGCCTCTACTTACATCACCGTTCAGAGCTGTTCACTTCTGAACGTTGACGTAAGTTAGTGGCTAAAGTCAATCAGGGACTGCAGCGGTTACGCCCCGGTTTGGACGTGGCGGCATGTCAACAGAAGACTTGAGAAGCGCACTGTTGGAACCAGGCGCCGGAGGGAGATAAGTTTATATTTTATGGGGGGCCCAGGAGCTTTAGAAATGTTTTTTTACGAGCAGGACAACCCCTTTAAAACCACTGTGTCTATTTATTGCAGCAGCGTTTCAGGCTGAGGCCCTTCTTCAAGCTTATACAAAAATGGAAATGAAAGGTGTCCAAAATAAATGTACAGTATAGTTATAGAGGATGAGACTCACAGTAGCATATGTACCATGCATACAGAAGCTCTTGATTGTCCTCTGTAACCGCATCGTGGTTCTGTACATTTATTTTGGAAGCCTTTCCTTTTCATTCTTGCTATAAGCTTAAAAGAGGACCTCAGCCCATAAGGTGCTGCTATGAATAAACATACGGTAGTTGTTTTAACAATGTGGATTCAATGAAGAAATGCATAAAATGTGCTTGTAAGCACACAAGTTGGAGTACCAACCCCTTATTTTTTGTATGTTTGAAGAATACCATTACTGGATTGAAGGTGAGCCACCTAAATCTGGCACTCAGGCGCATGATATGAAAATGAAGCGTGCTGCCTATTTACTGGATACTGTAAGCCGAAACGATGTCTGCCAGTCTATAATAACCTTTTTTATTCACTAAAATTTGGTAAGGAACATTTAATACCTAAATGAACAATGCCAATAATAATATCTTACTTAAATATTAAATGAACCACAAATTTTTCCTAAATGTATCTAGCTGAGCTACTCCTTAGGATACACAAAAATTGTTTTATTTCATAGGTCGTGGGAAAGTAAAGCAGGTTTTTTATTGTGGGGGCTTTCACTAGTGTGCAGAAAAGGAAGGCAGTTTTCTTGTAGAACATCATATATATATTTTTGGTCTAAAAGTTTAACTACAGAAATAGTAATTGTAAGGCAACCTTAAACCCCTCAGGGTTTGGACAAGTAGTTCTCCATGTCTGAGAGGTTTGTGTAAAATATCTGAATTACTTTCTTCCAAGCTCATTTCTTATAAGACACATCATGGTGAGGGCTTAGTATATTAATGTTAGCTTTCCCATTGCAATCTTGTCTATAAAGTTCCCAACTAAGCTTTTAATGCTTGGCAACTCCTAATGTTGACAATGATCAGAACACAGCCTGCTAATTAAGTTAGTTTTCATAAAATTTTAGAATATAGATAATAAAATGTTCATATTATCAAAGTTTGCAAATGTTCACAGTATACTAGTAAAATATATTACAGTGTGCATTTTTGTATGAGCTATGATGTGGTAAGAAGGTTAATTTTCGAAATCACTAATTCAAACATAGGCAAATCAGTTTTTAGTCTTTCTGACATTCAGAGATTATGAATAGGCTGAATGTCTAAAGCACAGAGGTACAAAAAGCTTTTGAGACAAAAGTTGGACTGTTTTGAAATTCCTATGAACAAAATACCTAAGCTGGTCGAATATTATCCAAATAGGCTGGGTTCACATTCCACTTGGGGTCCCATTCAGGATCTTCATTGTGGGTATCCATCAGATACCTGAAAAAGATGTCCTCACGGATCCTGTGATGCATCCACAGGGAACAACTGTGCAAACATAGTCTCATTGTTTCAATTCCGCTTGAAGAAGTGCTAAGCGAAACGTGCGTTGGGATTTTTGCTCCTCTATATACACTGGTCAGCGTTAGGGTTAAGTATTCACCTATGGTATTATTTTTGGATATGTATTTTTGTATATGTCTAATCACTCTAGATATTTTGTCTTAGCCTAGTTATTATCATATGCTTATGGACCTTTGTGTTTTGGAGGGTGTTAGCAGGTTTTATATTGGGTGCTTATGTATCATATTTAATTTTTTGATTCTGTATATGTATGTATTTAAAAAAAGATTATATATTTTTATTTTGTGGGAAATTTTTTCGGTTGTTTTGTAGCATGAACCTAGCCTGATAGTGATTTTTAAGATCAGAACAGGGAATTTACTATTAGAAAAAAGTTCAACATGAGGAAATGTTCTTCTTGAGGTGGCATGGCTTGGGAATGGTTCGCTAATACATACTTCTCTGAGCTCCGCTGTGCTCTCTTTCCATGCAGACTTCTGCTGCTACATAAATGGGACAGACATGGCATCAAATGAAGCCTTCCAGCATTCTGGAGCCTAGTTCAGGAAGTTTATGATACTTTTCCTCAACACACACTGTGATACATGGCACGTGGCCTGCAAACAATCTAGCACTAACAGACTTAATCTCTTCCAACTGTTCCCAGCCAAAATCTCTCTCACCTTTCTACTGGGCTCAGACACTAACAGATAATGAGGCAGATAATGAGAAGTAGATATTACAAATCATGGGAAAGTACATACAGTCTACCAAACAAAAACTTTGAGTTAGGGCACAATTATAAACTCTGTCTTAACTCTTTGAAACATGGAATTTAGAATCTATTTCCTAATAAGCACAAGACTGAATTCTATCAGAGAGCGCTGTCCTCATTGGTCATGAAGCAAAAATGCATTGAGGGTACTGAAAATTGCAGTAGATGTAACAATATCAGGATGTGGAGTATCCTTGAATGTGTCCTTGCTAAAAAGCTTGATTCTATTTTACAGCAAATCTGTGCACCACTGCTAATGTCACCCGAAGGACCTCAGGTTTGTACCATGCCTGGCACTAGATATATACAGTAGTATACAGGTTCCTCTAATAAAAGAAGCTACCATGGGTGCCACTCGACAACACAGACAAATTGTCATTGAGGGGTCACATATACTCTTAATTTCAGTCCTTGGTAAATGCACCCTTCAGCTTCGGAGAGCACTCGGCCTTTTTTTTAGACATACTGAGGAAAAACAGCATCATCTACAACTTGGATTTCCTCCTTTTCATTAACAACCCAAAAGAAGATAAAACTGCCACCTTTAACTGACTTGGGGACATCCAAAACTTTCTTGGAACTTTAATCTACCTATACTGGCCCTCTGAGATTGGCTGAAAGCTCCTTGTAGGATTCGACCACTGGCAAGACGTTACCAGCAGGTAGAAGAGATTTCCCTAACCTCCAACTGACACCAGAGGACCACCTAAGGTCAATATCACTACTAAAGATTTGAGTCCAGTAAACATGTCTTTTTTTCTCACCCTAGACATTAATGGTATAGCGACAGGATATACCCATTAATGTCTGATAGATGTGGGTCCTACCTTTGGGACCCTCACCTATTTCAAGAACGAGCCCCAAAACCTCTCTGTTTTTAATGGAGCACTGGTTGGGACTCTCCCATTGAAATCAATGGGAGTTCTGAGTACAGCCCGGCTAAACCCATAGGAAATTTTTTTTTTGTTTATTTGCAATTGGGTTCCTAGGCTCAGCAACACTATAATCGTTACTGTGTCCTTTTGGTGACAGATTTAACAGTTTTACTTGAGGTACAGTCTGGGTTTGTGGACCGGGTGTGGTATTGTATGGACGCGGCCATGGGAGCTTTACCATCATTCTGGCTTTTATTTTTCCTAACGTCTGTTGTTACACGTATGGTGATGTGAAGTTCTTACACCTTTTCTTATGCAAAATGTTTTTTTTTTCTTTTTGGTTCTTATAAGTACTATATTGTGGAGGATTTTTATGTTGTCTTTACCTATTGTTTTTCAAATCTCATTTCTACCTGCCACTTCCTTTCTCCATTACCCTCTTCCCATTTGACCATGGCCATTATTGCTGTTAAGGGGTTTAAAAAAAACTGAAAAATTAGCAACATTTTATACTTATAAATGTAATTCCTCTATTCTACATTTACAGGTAATACACATTTTTGTCTTCTAACATTTCTTCTTGCCATAATAGATGTTATCCCACCTGGTTCCATTGCACTAACCCACAAAATCTACTATGATTAAGAACCACTGGTGGTCTGAAACATGTAAGCAGCAGTTTATGTTTCCTCTGTATTATATATTTTTAGGAGCATTGTGTATATTTGGAATTTTTTGCTTTTAATCATGGATAACTAAAGATACTGTTTTTTATATATAAATCTGTTGCACTGGCTGACCTATACAAATGTATTGACCCACAGTGAGGACAGTGCATCCTCCACAGGTGAGCTAAACTTTGTTTTTTTGAACATCATTTACCTCATTGTCATATTTAAACTTACCTTTAATTCTGCCTTAGTCACGTCTTCTGGTAACTTGTCATGTTATTTTGCATTGATCCATAAATTAAGGAGACTCAAACTGGTTTACTAACTTTGTTTAAAAACATTGGAGCTACTAAATGTTAAATTTCCCTACAGCTCCACCCCAGTGGAAAAAAAAGACATTAAACAGTGCCCATTCAAATTATTATTTTTTTTTTTGAGAAATGCAGGACATAGCAGGTCCTCCAGAGAGAGAGCGAGACACTCTTTGTAATTACTCTCCAGTATGGTCAAGGATCCTGAACAGAGAACCTCTGTCTCCAAACTTAGAATTTTTTAACAAGGTGTGTGAAAATCAGTTTTCTAAACCCATTTAAATGTGCACATTGTGGACTTTTTATATCACATCGGCCTGAAGAATATCATATCTGACAATATTGGTTCTCAGATACATAATTCATATGTCCACACACTAGTAATTCTTATTAGATTGAACTTTTTATATGTCTTTAGCTTCTTCAGTTGCTTGAACTGAGGTGACTCTCCCTGTAAGAAGAAATATTTATGAATTTGGTGACAAAAGTGGCAGTGTCTTGTGCCCTACAATCCCTATATGACCACAACACAAGTAAATTTCATCTCCTACTGAAAGCAAACTGCTTAGTAATAAAGACCTTCTTGGGGATTATAAAGATTTTTACTTCTTCCTCTATTCCATCCCTGGAAAGTATTGGGATCTTTCCCGCAAAGCCATGCACACTAAAATCTCTGCATACCTTAAGAAAAATAAATTACCCTCCTTATTGCAGGAACAGATGGAGAACCTGGAATCTGACTTTAGCTTAGAGAAACTACTGGTAGTTATATAACAGTCAAAAAAGGCCCTGAAGACTGTATTGCCCAGTTCTATAAAAACCTATCAGATCTCTTGGCCCCGATTTCCTTGATGTATGCAGTGCCATATCTCCTAAACATATTTTTCTGCTGGCATGTTAGTTCTCTCTTAGATCAATCCCAATGCAGTAACTATTGCTTTATTTCCCTAATTCTTGATCTAAAACCTTAAAGGGGTTGTCTCACTTCATTGATTCATCTTAGCTCAGTCCTGTTTTCTTGGATTTATTTTGAATTCAGGGATGTGTTTACTGGCTTCCACTGGGCTGCAGTAGAAGCCAGGTCTGTAGCTATAACAACCAGTGCTGACAGCCTATCAGGAGAGATCAAACAGGTCTGTAGCTATAGCAACCTGAGGAGCTGACTTAGCCCATACAAGAGGGGATATCTAGGAATAGGTAGGACACTGTTAATGGACATATATTGCAAAGTAACTTGTTTTGCCAGATCTTTAACATAAAAAGCAATCCTTGTGTCAAGATGATTAAATCTGGTGTGGAAATAATCTTTGTTCCACTCCTTTATCCAATTAAATGCCTCCTCCGAATTATATTATTAATATTGCTGCCGACAGCCAGCTCGAGAAATATGACCCCCACTTTCCGTTTTGGGACATGAATCTGCATTAATCACAGTAAATTACATTCCAATAGAACTTTTTAATCACATGACTATTCTATCACTACATGATTGGTTAATTGGTGGTCGCTAAGAGACAAGTTATAATTTGCATGTACGTATGAAGCATTAGCTGATATGACACATTCCCAAACTCTCCTCTGTATCATCTGGGAGGAGGAGGAAGGCCTTGAATCTCTTGCTTCTAGTCGACACTGCATCTGTCTCAAGGAAAGCTGTGTGAGATATCTGATAGTTCGATTAGGATGTATAGCAGTAAAAGCAGTTTAAACAAACTATCTGATGAGCTTAATAAGAATGTAATGATGAAACAGACTTTTGATGTTTTTTTCCTTAAATTACCAACTTGACACTTGTAGTGAGACAACCCATTTAAGGTAATTTCCTGCCATCTCAGCACCCTTTAGGTCCATAATTCACACCACCTGGGTTTTGCCTGAGGTTACAAGGCTTGTGGCAACGCTACTTAGACCCTGTTTCTAACATAGTTTGCAAGGTCCTTAGGGACTGTCATGCACCTCTTGTCAGTAGATACAGGAACATCATGTGACAAAGCTTATTCTAAAATATACTGGACAAATGGAAGGCCTCATTAGACATGGTATGGTGTTTTGTTTCTAAACTTTTGCACAAAACCTAGAGGCCAATATGCCTTCCCTTCTTTGTCATTTCTATCTGTATTTACCTTGGAATCTCTTGATGTGATGTTACCCCAGTGTTCAGAATAAAATTGGCAGGGAGTTGAATAAACTAGTCCTTTATGCAAAAGACCTCCTCTTCTGTGTCTGATCCCCCATCAATAGTATTTATTTGCTCCAATCACAAGGTGCCTATTTTACCTCTCAATACCAAACACATCACATCTAGCATTTAGGGAGTTTAATACCATTGGATCCCTCTGAACTCTTCCATCACAGTTTTAGCCCCTTACTTAAAGGGGTTGTCTCACTACAAAGAATAGCTTTCAAAATGTAGGGAACACTAAATGAAGACGTTTTCCAAATATATTGCTTGGTTCATCTTTTTCTGTTAAGGAGCTACAAGTGATTTTATCACCTTATGATGGCTTTCTAGTTTCCCAAGTGACTGACCTGTGTAGTCCTTCTCCCCCTGCTGTTAGTTCTATCTGATAGCAGGGACATCATCACACAGGTGCACAGCACAGAACTTCTGAAAGTGAGAGCTTGTTTGTTATCTGTTCTTTAAGACAAAAGACAGTAATTACTCTACTGTTTACATTAGCTCAGGAGTTTCTCCTGTCCTGGTAGAAGGTAATTTATCTAATCCAGACTAATAAACATAATAAACAGAGAAGTCTGAATACACAGAGCTCATATGCTAATTACAGACAGCTTGACCAGGAAGTGGCAGAGCAAAGCAGCATTATTTTATTCATGAGATGAGACAACCCTTTTAAGATCATTGATGTAGACAATATTTGAAAGTCACATTTCCTGGTACAGGAAACTATATGCACTAACCATGAATTTATTACTATAATTTGTTTCATAAAATCATACTACTCAAAGGGTTCTTCACAGACACAGCTCCTGTGGCTTTTATCTGGAAAGGGACACCCAAGTTCCATTTATCATTCCTCATTAGACAAAAATAAAATGTGAGCGGGCTTATCAGATTTCCATCTGTATCAAAGCATTGCACTGGCTACATGTGTGTAACAGGGAAACTTCAGGTAGTGGACCCACTAGGCCACTACTGGGCCTGCTCTGAGGGGACGTGACGAAGCGGCCATCAGGTTCTTCACAGAGCCTTTGATAGTAAGGTTGGCTTACTTAATGGCCGCCAGGTGTGACAGACGCCTAGGAACAGACTTAAGATGGAGGTCTAGGAACAGACATAGACAGAGGACATGTAACAGATGTAGAAAGAGGTCTAGGAACACAGGAACTAAGATTAGGACACAAGCTGGAAGACAGACTAGAAACATAGTAAGGACACAGGCAAGACATAACTAAGAACAAAGATGAGGTATGGCATGTATGTATGGCAATCTGGCACCATAGGTTAAAAAATTCTAACTTTATTATATATTCATAGGTAGAAAAATAACAGATAAAAAAATGCACTCCCTGCTTATGCATTTCAAACAAAAGTGAGCCCTTGTTCACAAGCTTATCAAATTGTGTGAGGAGGAGCTGTCATAACTTCACAGATGCAAGGGGATTGGCAGAGAAAGCCCAACCCAACTGAAAACTTTTGGAATAATTGCAAGCAGGATGCATATGTGCCTTCTCTAAAGCCTGGAAGAGGAATTAGTGTAGCAGCCACAAGGTGAAATAAGAGTATAGTCTGTCAGACAGGAAAAAGGGAAATTTGGAAAACAGGTCCCCCAACTGAGCCAATAAAAGAGTTGACAAAGGGCTTTCATGTTAAAGGGGGTTTGAAAAGAAGGGTGGGCTCTGGAATCCTCCCCCTTTTCCCTCTTTATTCCTACTTTTCCTTCCCCCTACTTCAAATGACTTTTCCATTCTGGTTTCCAACTTTTTTGTCTATTCTTTTAAATACACCCGGTTTTTTGGAATTCCACCTTTACAACCAATTGGCCCTTTTTTTAAAATTTCATACTATAATACCCACACCTTTTCCCTACAAAACAATTAAAACCCTTTTCTTTTTAACCTTTTTTAGTTAATGCTCATGGAAAGAATTTGCTAAAAGACAAAAATTTAAAGGGGAAACTTATGGTTTTTTTAAAAGTTTTTGGAAAAGGGGGAAACATCTCTGATAATCTCCTTAGTCTGTAGAAAAACAGGGGGTTGGGAAGACAAACAAAGCATTTGGGGGAAATAAACCCGTAGGTGTCACCAAGGGAAGGGGCCCGCACACAGAAGGGAAAAGACCCCAGGGAAAGGGGAAATTTTACCGGGAACGGTTTAGGTGGAGTCAGTCAAGAAGCAGCCTCAGCCGAGAGAAAGAGCAGGGAGAGAGCGGTAGAGAGGTCACCTCTGTGTATTTGTACTGGTTGATTTCTAATTTTCCCCCTTTGGGAACCCGAAACCCGGGAAATGTGTACACCGCAAATCAACTATAATATGAGGACACATGGATACCGAGTGTGGACAGAGGGGGGGTCTCCCCCCAAAAGGCTAGCCGCGGGGTGCCGAAAAAATCCCGAAAACTGTGGCACCTGGCTTCCATAAGGGCATGGGTTTAAAAAAATGTTTTCAAAAGTGAAGTCCAACTTATTTCCTTTCCAGTTTCTGGTTTTAAAAAAAATTCAAACTGCAACCAGGTTGTGGCCTACTCGTTTCTGTGCGCCGGTATTATGTAGGGAGGAAAGGACCATGGTACTATGGTTCAATAGCAAACAAAAAGCACCTCCTGAAACCACATGAGCACCAGAACTGGACCATGGTACAATGAAAGAAGGTGGTCTGGTCTGATAAATCATGTTCTCTTTTACATCATGTGTGCGCAACGCTTACCTGGGAAAAAGAAGGCAGCAGGAAGCACCATGAGAAAAAGGCAAGTCATTGAAGGCAATTAGTACTCTGGTTAATGTTCTGCTGAAAAATTCCAGACACTTTAGGAGGGTGTTTTTTTTTTTTTAAAAGGTTTTATTTATTAACTTTTTGATGAGAAAAACATAACACAACATATCACAATAAAAGTCTCATTCTCACAAGGAAAACTGTATGTATTTGTCTCAGAGTATACGATCTAAAAACACAGTTGCTGCCACTGCCTACAAGTACCATTCTCTCCAACCATTCATACTCACCCCAAACCCAATTCCACACCACCAAAAACGTCCCCAGGGTTTTTCGCTGTAATCCAGTTACTCCAAACTGTCGAAAATCTCTTGGGGATAGCTTTAGCGGCGTAAGTTGTCTTGTATCTAGGTAACTCCACATTTACTGTTTCCAATGCTCTAAAAGGCACCTTGGGGGGTTTTTCCAAAATTTAGAAGGATTTTTTTTCCTACAAAAAGAGTAAAAGTCGATAAAGGATACATTCAGCTTTGCTGGGGGCGAGGTCTTCCACTATACCCAGAAGGCTACTGTCTGGCGAACACACATTAGGAAAGCCCAATTTCTGATTTAAAAAAACGGAACCCCCCATCTCTGTAAAACCGGGCTTTAAAACCACCCCAAAAGTGAAAATTTCCTCTCCCTCCCACACCTGAACAATCGCAGATGGCAAACAACGCATTTGGCACAGCCTAATTGGCGTAAGGTAGACCCAGTGCAACCATTTAACTTAGATAAGTTGGTCTCTAGCGCTCAGAACCGACAGACGCCAGGAAGACTTCAATTCAGAAAGTGCCTCATCAGGCAAGGACAGGATATCTCACTGCCACTTCCCGAAGGAGGTTGCCAAAGGGGAAGTCTGGCAACCCGTAATAGCTTTGTACATGGAAGAGACCGGTTTCTGGAGAACTACATCCTTAAAATTTTGTCCAGAGGCCCATATTCAAGTTTGACCTGTGTAGTACCAGATTGTGCCACACATGCGTGTCTCAGCTGCAAATACCTAAAAAAGGACCCCTTTGGCAAGTTAAATTGGAATTGCATTTCTGAAAAGGTCAGGAAATTACCCTCCCTATACAGTGGGTAAGGTACTTTGCTCCTCGGGTCGCCCAGAACCCAAATTCCGGCAAGTCTAGTAAATCTGGCAGTTTCTTATTACACTACAAGGGAATAACTGGGGACCAAGCAGCGTTCTCATCCCTGTGACCATAGGGGTGAACAAAGATCTTCCAAAAATGTACTGCGGTGCTCATCAGTGATGTGTAATAGAACTGTACACAATTTCCCTCCCTATACGGTAAATTAGAGAGCCCCTCAAAGGACACTCCCAATGCTGCCTCCATAATAATGGAGGGGTTGTTCTCATTGTCTCAAAACCATTGAGCAATGTGTGCAAGCTGGACGGGCCCCGCGAAAACATATAAATCTGGGAAGGCAAGATCCCCTCTGTCATATGGGGCCTTGAGGGTGGGCCTATTTAAACGCAGGGTCGCACCTCCCAATAAAAAGGAGAAGAATAATTTGTCCAACAACACAAAGTGGGATTTAGGGAGGGAAGATGGTGCTGCACGGTATAAATACAGGAGCTTGGGTTGCATCACCATTTTAATTATGTTCACCCTACCCACAAGAGGCAAGGGGAAAACCAGTCCAATTTCAAACCCAACCTCCGCTCCGCACCACTGGTAATATTTTTTCTCGTAAACTTGGAAAACTCAGTTTTATAATCCCTTAGGCTATGTTAACATGGTTTAATTGCGGGGCGTAATTGCGCCCCACAATTACACCGTGTGGACGGAGGCGGGGCGGGAGAGGGGGCGGGAGCGGGGGGCCGGCAACTCGCCGGCCCATAGACTATCATTACTAGCGGCGCGTATACGCCGCTAGTAATTGACATGTCCCTTATCTCCCTCCACGGCGGATTCGCCGAGTGGGGAGAGGAGACGTAATCCATAGTTCTCTATGAGAACTGTGGATTACCATAATGACTGGGACGTATTCCAGCCGTAATTCGCGCAGTACGGCGCAAATTACGGACTGAAATATGTCCCATTTTAAGCCGTGTGAACATGGCCTTAGTATTTAACTGCCTAACTACCTGCAGTTTGGAAATAGGGATCACCGATGCAGCCTCAATATCATCCAGTGGAAACAATGTGGAGTTTCCCCAGTTTACTCGCAGACCCGAGTAGTTCCCAAAGATGTCCACCGTTTCCAGTAGGCATTCCAGAGAATTTCCAGGGTCTTCCAAGTACACCAACAAATCATCCGCATACAGCGAGTTTTTCCTCGATCCTCGCAGTGGACCATCCCTGAGTACCCCTATGGTTATTTATCATAATGGCCAATGGTTTCATAATGAGGGCAAAGAGCAGCGGTGAAAGAGGAGACCCCTGTCTAGTGTCTCTCTCAAGCGAGAAGGAGTCAGAAAGTTGCACATTCACCCTTACTCTCGCTCTAGGTCGTAGATATAAGAGATGTATCCATCTAATAAAGGTAGGCGGGAATCCCATCAGACAGGAGTGCCCACATAAATCTCCATTCATCGGAGTCAAACGCCTTTTCAGTGTCTAAGGCAGCAATCACCCTCTTACCCGCATTGTCATGAGTCACCTGCAGATTGGTATACAGCCTTCTGAGGTTATTCTCCGTCGTTCTCCCTGGCATGAATCCCGACTGATCCGCTCCAACCAAAGAAAGGATCACACCAGTGAGTCGCATAGCCAACACCTTAGCTAAAACTTTGGCATCTAAATTTAATAATGAAATTGGTCTATAAGAACTACATTGGTCAGGAGGCCTGCCCGGTTTGTGAATTATGGTGATTACTGCCTCAGAGAAGGAAGCTGGCAGAGAGTCCTCAATAGCCGCATCTGCAAACAACGTTTCCAGTCTATTGTCCCATTGTTCCACATCTTTTTTGTACCACTCGGCAGGAAAGCCATCGGGCCCAGGTGTCTTATGTGTTGCTAGTCTCCCTATCGCTCTACCAATCTCTCCCGCAGATATATCTTCTGCCAAGTCCTCCACCTCTGTCCCCTACAGCTTTGGCAAGTCCACCTGGTCAATAAAGTGCTTTATTTCCCTGTCCGTGACTTGTAGTCTGGAAGCATAAAGTTCCCTATAGTAAGAAGCAAACTGCTCACAAATTTGGGTTGGGTCTGATCGGATAGTGCCATCCCTGCCAACCACACTGGCCACTACTGTCATTGGGGCCTCAGTTCTGGCTAGGTAAGCCAAAGCTCTGCCATTCTTATCCACTTCAGGAGGAGATGTTTACACATATTACCTACATAAGCATTGTAGCAGGCCAATTATACCCCGTTGTAGCAATAAAATCTAAATATATATAGTTTTTATGCTTTTTACTCTTTTGCTACCTAGGTGTCTTTGGCATAGATCTTTTCTGCACTATATAAGATTTAGATATGTTGCAGCACATGATCATACAGCATGTTTGATGTATAACTGAATACAACTGATGTATGAAAACTGTGTGAACAAACTTTCACATCAATTGTATTCCCTCATGGCAGTGGACTTTTTTAGCAGAATAATGTCCTCCATCACAATGCAAAAATTGTTTAGCACTGTTTTGTTGAACATAACACTATGTTTAAGGGGTTCTTCGCAATTTTTCAAGCATATCAAAAAACAAATTTTAAAAAAAAATCCATTCAAAACCGATTAAGGGATGCGTATTTCTTTTTTAAAACTTTTTAAATTTTTTAAAAAAGAAATAAATTTTAAAAAAACTTTTTGGATCTAAAATTTTAAAAAAAAAAAAAAAAAAAAAACAATTTTTTAAAGTTTTATAATACATAAAATTTTTTAAAACAAGGAGAAAAAAACATTTTTTCCCTTAAAAAAAGCCCAACTAAACTCACCCACAACCATTTAAAAAGGGCGACGTTTGGCAGTAATGCCCAGGCCCGGCCCCCATTTAAAAAAAGGTCTAATAGTTTTGGTGTGGGGCAAATCCCCCAGAACACCCCCCCAGCGCCACATTACAATCTTTCGGGCCAGGCGCACAATGCCCCTAACATGTTCTTTGACATGCCAACATTTTGGAAAAAAAAGGGGGACTAATACTTTTTCCGTTTAAAAGGCAGAACATTAAAACGACCCCCTTTTAAAATGCGCCCTTATGGCAGCGTGTTTCCACAGATGTTCCAGAATTCTGTGCAGAATAAAAACAGAGATGGGCGAATCGATTCAAACGAAGTGGTAATACGTTAGAATATCAGGAAAACTTCGGTTCTGAACAAGTCGCAAGTTTGGGTACATCAGGGTGAACGAAGTGTGCTTTTGATTCTGATAAAAAGGTGCAAGCACATGGCATTACATGGGGCAAAGAAATCTGGGAGGAAGAAGGGGCATAGCCTCATTACAAGTGCAGAGACAAGCCAATCAGAGACCAGGCGGGATTCTGTGACGTCACCGCACTATATAACTCCGGGCGCGACGCCGGGGAGCTCACACTTTCCCCTCCACGTACTGATCAGGGAAGGTCTGCCGCAGCTGATATTACTGAAGAACTGAACATGATTTTATACAGCGATTTTTGTGGGGTGTCTCAGCTGTCTCAATGTGACTGCTTCTCTTAATGTTCTATTTCTGATTTTTTGTGTATTGGACTCTGAAGTCCAGTGTGCGTCCACTGCTGCGTGCATATACATTTAAAGCTATCTGCTCACAGCACATTGAATATCCAAGGGGCCATCTAAGCCAGTTCCTGTTGTATCTCATTTAAAGAAACAGCGTTCTTAGAATACAAATCCACTTCATTTTTTGCTACTCAATGCTTTTCTTTTGCGCTAAATTACATCCAGGGGTTTTAAATAAGCCGTTGTTTCTGCAGTTGCAACCATAAAAGAACACTTAGTTTTTCAATTCCCAACCGCCACAAAAGAACTTCTGTAGCATATTATATTTCTCGAAGGTTAATTAAGCCGTTTGAGCTTTTATATTCAGTAAAATACATAGAGTTTTTAAACGGCCTCATACAAGTCAATTTTTCCTGCCCATTTTGTGGATCGCAATTTATATCCAAGGGTTTACCCAAGCTTCTTAGAGGGTTCATTTGGCGTCAAATACCAGGGTGGTGTATTTATCATAAACATATACTTTCATCAAACAGTGTCTGTACATTATAGAACACACAGTATGTCAGACAGAGAGGTGCAGACTCTTCACCTGCGAGTGGCAAGGCACAAACATTCCAGGCACCAGGTCCGCAGCAACAAGCAAGGGACATCGCAGCAGGGTCACTCGGTGAGGGCCACAACTGCCGCATGTCATCTAGCGGGCCGATCGTGTGTTTTGTTTCAGCAACCCCATGGTTCTGGATTGGTTGACTAGGTCATCCACTCCACCCAGGATGACATCAGACAACCCCAGCCAAGAGTCGGGGGAACGTCAGTACAAACCCTTAGTTGGCCTGGCCCGAGCTGGTCAGCAGCCCACACCTGTCCATCAACCCTCCCCTCTGACCCATCCGGTTCCCTCAGCCAGAGAATCCTACTATGTGGTCTGTGCCAGCGCCGACTCTATAGCGAGGATGAAACAATTTTGAGGAGGGCAGGCAGCAGCTACTTGGCAGCGAAGAAATGGGGGCCAATATCCCCTGCCCTTCTTCGCAGTCAGGCGCAAAGTATAATGTTGAAAGTGGCATGGGGAGGTCATGTTGTGAGATGGGTCAGCCCTCTGCATAACCAAGACCGTGATGAGGACAGCAGGACGATGAAACACAAATAGAGATGATTGTAGCCGACCACACTTGGGAGCCGGGTGAGGCAAGGGCTTCATCATCGTTCAGGAGAAGAGGGCGCAGCATGGCGCGACAGGCACAGCGCAGCCCCATCATGGGTCCGTGTGGCCGTGAGTCAAAACATGATAGCAGCAGTGTGAAGGTCCGGGAGCCAAGCTGCCACGGGGTAAAAAACCCCTTCGCAGTCCCAAGAAAGTAGCGGCACAGAGGGCACAGGCGAGGCAGCGGTGGCAGTAATCACTCAGTGTTGGAGCGTTTGGCGGTAAAAAAACCGATACTCGACGATGTGGCATTCTTGCTAAGACAACAGGGGGAGGATAGCCGGAATATGGGAATATGTAGAATCTGCAACAAAAGTGAAGCGTGGCCAGGGAGCTAAACGTTGGCACCACGGCCCGCGTCAACACATGCAGCATCACCATCCGGTGGCCAGGGAAAACTTGGCTCAGGATGTGGTGGTCCATCCTGCCGCCGGCAGCAACTATCAGCAGCAGCGCCCAGTTGCACACATGCCATAGCAGCCAGTCGAAAGGCTCCCACCACCTCTGCAGAAGGGAGTGTTTCTCTTTGCATCATCCTCCCGGATCCCGATGACTCCTGCACCCTCGCACTCATGGCGCCAGCAGTCGTTCAGCGAGGCGAATGAAAGGAGACAACAGTATGCGTTCCAACCATTTCTAAGGTGCAGCAGCCGACCGTCGCGGCCTGTCCCAAGTTGTTGTACTTCAGTCCCTCCCTCCCTTTCCAAATGGTGGACTCTGCACACCGTTCAGAAGAACTAATGGCTTGTGCGACTGAGATGGAGAGTCCAACCGGTATTTACTTTTCCAAAAAGGCAGTGCCACACTTCATAAATATGTAGGACAGAAGGTGGGCCAAGTCCTTAAGCGGAACGTCTGAGCTGTAACTACGGTCAGGGCCATACAATGTCCTTTAACCACGCCCACTGGGTGAAAGTGCTTCCGCGGCCCCAGCACACCAACAACTTGGACAAGAGAACGCCGCTTTCTCCTCCACGTTGTCAACTGATTGCTGCTCCTGGCCAATGTGCCGCCTCCCCTACTCCACCACCACCACCACCATCTCAGCCTCCACAAGTACTGCTCTTCCATACCACATGTGTAGGCCACAGCGGTAGTCCACGCAGTTCTACACCTGGCTTGCCCTCGTGCCGAACAAAGTCAACAGGGGAGGAACTGCTCCGCTTCATGCAGCAAGAAAGCGATGTGTGGCTTTCCTCCGCTCCAACCTGCAAATCCGGAACCATGGAGAGACGGACAATGGGAGACATGGTGTCCGCTGGCACGAGGAGGGATGGTCCATGCGCCCTGCATGGCGCACGTTTCAATCTGGTTGTGAAAAGGTTCCTGAATGTCTCCCACCGATCTTCAGACATACTGAAAATTGGCCAGGAAACTTGTGCATGCACTTTATCCATTCCGTACAAAGCCAGGAACAAACCTCCTCGAGTTGCAGCGGCAGAACGGCCTCCCCCAAACACACTCTGATATTGATGTTTCCACCCGATGGAATTCAGCCTGCACATGTTTGGGACTGAACTGTATGAACAAAGAAAGGCATTAACGATTTTTTTGATGATCCAGGCAGACAAGAAGTACTCCCCAGTGTAACTTGATGTCACCCAGTGGCAGCTCATGCTTGACACTGCGCCTTTGTTGAGGCCATTCGAGGAGCATGTTATTTGTCATGTCCGCCAGGACTACGGGATGAATAACGACATTACCCTGCTTCATGTCCTGGAACAGATGCTGAAAAATCTTGTCTGGCATGGGACTGGAGACGTGGCGACTACATTCTCGTGGCCACATGAGTCCCGGTGGGGGACTGAAATGGAGGAGAGGCAGGAAGGAAGGAGGAGGAGGAGGACATTGGTGTAGAGCAGAAGCATTGACTGTGAAATGATGGATTTATACATACCCAGGAGACAAGAGAGAGGAGCATAGCAGCTGGAGGAGTGGATGGAGATGAGGAAGACGAGGCAGATGACCCCAAAGCACCAGTGGCATGTATAACAGTGAAATGGAGCAGGAGGCCCTCAGGAGTCACTTGTGGAGATGGCCCGCAGCATGCTATTTGCTGCTATGACGCCGAATGTCAGCACCGGCAGAGGATGACTTCTGCTCTCCACCCTATTGGACCCTCGGCTACACCAGGTCCAAAATGGGAGCCTTTTTCCCCGCTAATTGAAGGGAGGAGGACAAACTCAAATTACTATAGGAAATCCTCCCTTAATCAGTTGGCCGCATACCTATGTTGTTGCATCTCGTCCCCACCTCTGACCGTCTGACCGGTGGGTTCCCCTCATCGCTCATGTACTACTGCGCTCTGCTGGGGAAGAGTGGGGGGGGGGTAGGAGCAGTACCATCTCCATCAGCAGTAACCTAAGGTCCTGGAAGTCATGATGATCAGCTTCCTTCACACCCCTAGTGAGGAGGGTAGTCGCCAGCAAGCAGCAATCACAAGGACCTGGAAGCAGTCTCTGAACCAACAGTGGTGGCCTACTTGGACCAGCACTCAGCCACACCCCAGTTAGAAGATCCGCTGGACCTACTGGGCAGGCCAAACTGATGTGTGGGCCGCCGCAACTTGCCGAATTTGGCAGTGGAGAAGGCTGTCCTGCCAGGCCAGTATGTGGCATCAGAGCGGGTGTTCTGTGCGGCTGGGGCCATCGTTAGCCAAAGGAGAACCCGCCATGTCCCCGGGAAAAATGTGGAAAAGACTGACTTTGTCAAGATGAATCAGCGTGGATCGAGCCTGGATTTCCACACACCAAAGCCTTAGGCGTCCAGACTAATCAGCCTGACGCCTCACCCAAACTGTGAGAATGAGTCCTGGTTCAAACTCACCCTGCCTCACCACTATTCTGATGCCCCACCCCGCCGATGCCACTCATCTGCTGACAGTTTCTCCAATTCCCCAACAACCATCTTTACCAGGGACTGGTATTGCCACCTCCACCTCCCCACTGTGTCATTGTGCCACTGTCTGACCACATGCAGCTGCTGTGGAGCTGCCGTGACCTCCACAACTGTGTCATTGTCCCACTCTGTGGCCTACCTCCTGTTTTATGGTTTTGCCACCTCCAATGTGATTGTGCCACTGTCCTGACCTTCATGCTGCTCTGTGGCTGCTTCCCCGTGACCCTCCACCACTGGTCTTATGCCATGCTGTCTGACCTCAATGCTGCTGCTGTGGCTGCTGCTGTGACCTACACACTGTGGTCATTGTCCCACTCTGAGGCCTACTCCTGTTTTTGCCACCTCCAGAAATGTCATTGTGCCACTGCCTGACCTCAGCTGCTGCTGGCTGCCGTGACCTAACACTGTGTCATTGTCTACAGTCTGACCTCAGCTGCTCGCTGTGGCTGCTTGCCTGTGAAACCTACACACTGTGTCATTGTGCACTGTCTGACCTCATGCTTGCTGCTGTGGCTGCGGGCCGTGACCTACACCACTGTGTCATAGTCCCACTCCGGAGGCACCTACTCCTGTTTTTTTTTTGCCACCTCCAGAATGTCAATGTGCCACTGCCTGACCTCATGTGCTGCCTGCCGTGACCTACACACTGTGTCATTGGCCACAGTCCTGCTGACCTCATGCCGCTGCTGTGGCGGCTGCCGCGCCCTACACACTGTTTCATTGTGCCACTGTCTGACCTCAATGCGCTGCTGGTGCTGCAGCTGTGACCTACACACTGTGTCCATTGTCCCACTCTGTGCCTACTCCTGTTTTTTGGCCAACCTCCAGAAATGTTGATTGTGCCAACTGTCCAGACCTCATGATGCTGCGGCTGTGGCTGGCTGCCGTGACCATTCACACTGTGGTCATTGTGCCACTGTCTGACCTCATGCTGCTGCTGTGGCGCTGCCGTGAGCTCCACACGTGTCATTGTGCCACTGTCTGAACCTCATGCTGCTAGCTGTGGCTGATGCGTGACCTACACACAGTGTCATGTCCTAACACTCCTGTGACCTACTCCTGTTTTTGCCACCCCTCCAGAAATGACCATTGTCCACTGCCTGACCTCTGCTAGCAGCTTGCGCGGTGACCTACACACGTGTCCCCATGTGCCACTGTACTGACCTCAAGCTGCTGCTGGTTGGCTGCTGCCGTGACCTACACACTGTGTCATTGTGGCCACTGTCTGACCTCATGCTGGCCTGCTGTGGCTGGCTGCTTTGACCTACACACTGTGGACATTGTCCCACTCTGTGCTACTCCTGTTTTGCCACCTCCAGAATGTCATTGTGCCTACTCGCCTGACCACATGCTGCTGCTTGCCGTGACCTACGCCACTGTGTCATTGTGCCACTGTTGACCTCATGCTGCTGCTGTGGCTGCTGCCGTGACCTACACACTATGTCATTGCGCCACTGTCTGACCTCATGCTGCTGCTGTGGCTGTTGCCGTGACCTCCACCCTGTGTATCCATTGTCCCACTCTGTGGCTACTCCTTTGTCACCTCCAGAAATGTCATGTGCACTGCCTGAGACCTCATGCTGCTGCTGCCGTGACCTATCTCACCTGATAGTCATTGTGCCCACTGTCTGACCTCATGCTGCTGCTGTGGCTGCTGCTGTGGACCTCCCACACTGTTCATTGTCACACTCCTGTGCCTAACTCCTGGTTTTTTGCCCTACTCTCCAGAAGTGATTGTGCCACTGTCTGACCTTCATGCTGCTGCTGTGGCTGCTGCGTGACTACACACTCACTGTGTCATTGAGCCCCACTGTCCAGACCTCATGCTGCTGCTGTGGCTGCTGCCGTGACCTCCACACAGTGTCCATTGTGCCACCTGTCTGACCTCATGCTGCTGCTGTGCTAGCTGCTGTGACCTTACACTCTGTGTCATTGTGCTCCAAGTCTGACTTCATTCTGCCTGCAGTGGCTGCCGCCGTGACCTACACACTCTGTCATTGGCCACTGTCGACCCTCATGCTGCTGCTGTGGTCTGCTGCCGAGTTGACTACACACTGTGTCATTGGTGCACTCTGTGACCTATTCCATGTTTTTCCACCTCCAGAATAACAATTAGTGCCAATATGTCTGACCTCATGCTGCTGGTCGGGCTGTCCGCCATGACCTACAACACTGTGTCATTGTCCCACTCAGTGGCCTACTCCTGGTATTTTATGCCACCTCCAGAATGTCAATTGCCACTCTGCCTGACCTCATATGCTGCTCGCTGCTGCGTGACCTACACACTGGTCATTGTGCTACTGTCCTGACCTCATGCTTGCTGCGTGGCTGCTGCCGGACTACACACAGTGTCCATTGAGGCCACAGACTGACCTCATGCTGCTGCTGTGGCTGCTGCCGTGACCTACACACTGAGTTCCATTGTCCCACTCTGTGGCCTACTTCCTGCTTCTTTATTGCCACCTCCAGAATGATCCTTGTGCCACTGCCTATACCTCATGCTGCTGCGAGGCCGTGACCTACACACTGTGTCATTGGTGCCACTGTCTGACCTCATTGCTGCTGCTGTGCTGCAGCCGTGACCAACACAAACTGTTTCATTGTGCCACAGTCTGACCTCATGCTGCTCTGTGGCTGCTGCTGTGACCACATACACTGTGTCATTGTCCCACTTCGTGGCCTACTCCTGTTTTTTGCACTCCAAAGTGATTGTGCCACTGTCTGACCTCATGCTCGCTGCAGTGGCTGCTGCCGTGGACCCTTCACACTGTGTCAATGTGCCACTGACTGACCTCATGCCATGCAGCTGTGGCGAGCCGTTGACCTCCACACTGTGTCCATTGTTGCCAAGTCTGACCTCAATGCAGCTGCTGATGGCTGATGCTGTGACCTACACACATGTGTTCATTGTCCCACTCTGTGAGACTACTCCTCCTGTTTTTGCCACCCGCCTCCAGAAATGTCTTTGTGCCACTGCCTGACAACAAGCTGCTGCTGCCTGAGGGGGGACCTACAACACTGTGTCATTGTGCCACTGTCTGAACCTCATGCGCTGCTGTTGGCTGCTGCCTGACCTACACACTGTGTCATTGTGCCACTGTCTGACCTCATCGCTGCTTGCTGTGGCTGCTGCATTTGACCTCACGACAGTGTCATTGTCCACACTCGTGGCCTACTCCTCCTGTTTTTGTGCCACCTCCAGAATGTCATTGTGCCACTGCCTGACCTCATGCTGCTGCTGCTGCCGTTGAACTCACACTGTGTCATTGTGCCACTGTCTGACCTCATGCAGCTGGCCTGTGGCTGCTGCCGTGACCTACACCACTAATGTCATGTGCCACTGTCCTGACCACATGCTGCTGCGGTGGTCTGTTGCCGTGACCTCCACACTGTTGTCATTGTCCCACTCTGTGGCCTACTCCTTGTGTTTGCCCACCTCCAGAATGTCATTGTGCCACTGCCTGACCTCATGCATGCTGCTGCGTGACCTACACACTGTGTCATTGTGCACTGTCTGACCTCATGCAGCTGCGTGGCTGCTGCAGTACCTCCACACTGTGCATTGTCCCTCACTCTGTGGCCTACACCTGTTTTTGCCACCTCCAGAAGGTGATTGAGTGCCACTGTTCTGACCTCATGCTGTGCAGTGGCTGCTGCCGGGACTACACACTGTGTCAATGAGCCACTGTCTGACCGCATGCTGCTGCTGTGGCTGCTGCCCGTGACCTCCCACACTGTGTCATTGTGCCACTGTCTGACCTCATGCTGCTGCTGTGGCCTGCTCTTGTGACCTACACAGCTGTGTCATTTTCACTGTCTTGACCTCATGCTGCTGCTGTGCTGCACCGTTGACCTACACACGCTGTCATTGTGCCACTGTCTGACCCTCATGCTGCTGCTGTGGCTGCTGCCGTGACCTACACACTGAGTCATTGTGCCACTCTGTGACCTATTCCATGTTTTTGCCACCTCCAGAATTCATTGTGCATTGTCTGACCTCCATCTGCTGTGGCTGCCGCCAACCTACACACTGTGTCCATTGTGTCCACTCTGGGACCTATTCATGTTTTTTGCCACCTCCAGAATGTCATTGTGCCACGTCTGACTCATGCCTCTGTGGCTAGCGCCATCACCATGCAACACCTCTGTCACTAATGATTGCCCACCTGAGCTCTCAGCTTGTTTTTTTCCAGCGTTTCTGGCATGACTTAATCAGGCAACATTCCCGCTTCAGTTTTTGGTCAGTTTTTGCCCCTCTTAAGGCCCAGGGGAATTTTATAGTGATGCGACTCTAAGAGCGGCAAGCAGTCCATCTCGTGTCATACTAAAACAACAACATTGTATGAAGAACCAAACCAAAGCTCCCTCCCTGCATAATTAAGCACGGCACAACGCTCTTTTTTCCGGCACCCTGCAGGCTCAGTGCAGCCTGGAAATAGCTGTTTTTTTAACGTGAATTCGTGCCGAAGTAATACGGACGAAGTAATTTTTGCCAAGAAATTCGGCTAAGTGAACGAAACTAATTTCGGGAAATTAGCCCATCTCTAATAAACACCCTCTGCCCGAATGGCTATAGTCTGTGGGCGGTCAGCAAGTACTTCAATGTGTTTTAAAGCTATAACTCTTGGCTTGATATTTGCAAATAAATACAACATCATTACAGATAACTTTATGAGTCTGCCTCTGATTCTGGTAAGGGATATGAAAAGACTGACAAACAACTAGGCGTTATTTGTTACACTTTCTAGAAAATCATCTACAAGTGAAGGACTTAACCAACTTATCTAGGCAGTCCTAACAAGTTTAGCCCTAAAACAAGTTTTTGAGAAGCTCAGAATTTTATAACAAGACAAAAATATTTCTCACCACCATTCATGTCCACCATGTAAACATTAAAATAAAACCTTATAAAGAGTGGGGGGGGGGGGGGGGGGTGGGTTGCGGGGTGTGGGGGGGGGGGGGGGAGGGTGTGTTGGGGGGGGGGGGGGGGGGGGGGGGGGGGGGGGGTGGGGGGGGGGTGGGAGGGTGGGGGGGGGTGGGTGGGGGGTGGTGGGGGGGTGGGGGGGAGGGGGGGGGGGGGGAACGGGGGGGGGGGGGTGGGGTTGGGTGGGGGGGGGGGGGGGGGGGTGGGGGTGGGGGGGGGGGGGGGGGGGGGTGGGGGGGGGGGGTGGGGGGGGGGGGGGGGGGGGGGGGGGGGGGGGGGTGGGTTGGAGGGGGGGCCACGCAAACAAACCTCCCCATATCAAAACTTTTTGTTTAAATATTTATTTGGCAAAAATAAAATGACTTGTTAAATTTCGAATAAGGTTTAGTACATGCAAAGATAACGTAGACAAATCACACATATAAGAATAGTTTTAATAATTTAACTTCGTCGTACTGCGGGTTATGGTGTGGTTCAAATCTCCCAGTACATGGAAATGCACTGGAATCCGCCGAAAAATAGAAATGTTCTATATTCCGGTGGAGGCCGGCGGTTTACAAATCTGACAATAGAAAATTGTGTTGGGCTGTGTAGACTACAGCTCAGATTTTCTATTGCAGTCTACAGGGCACTGGTTACAGTCGGATTTTCGGCTGATTCTGCATACTGAATCCGCTGAAAATCCAACCAGAAACCAATTCTGTGTAAACATGGTATTACTGCAGTGGAAATAATGTAATTAAAAAAATCTGAATTTACAGGATTTTTTATTTTTTGTGTTGATTAAAATTACATTTGAATTTGAAATACAAATAATTATTAGACACAAAACACACAGTAAAACTATACACAATCTTGTTAGAGTAAAAGGGGTTTTGCCATTTGGCAAAGTCCCTTCTGAGGCCAGTTTGTTGTTCTTGGCTATCTTTGGAACTTCCATAGATATGAATGGGGGAGAGCTGTGCAAGCTTAGCCATCTACCTGTTCTGTGAGCCCAGCACATAGCGAGCTACAACCTGCCCTTAAAATGGACTAAACCCATTTAAGGTCAGAACTTGGACTTGGCAATTCCAGAACAAAAGTGCTCTCTTTTTCAAATACACTTTAGTTGATCAATTAGGCTGGGTTCACATGCCGTATAGCTGCTGTAATTAGAAGCGTTCTGGCCCCAGTTAGACGCTCTTTCATCAGTGCAAAAGCGCTGTAAAGAAGTGACATGTCACTTTATTCTCTGAGCACTGGGGAATACGTCGTAAAATCATAGCACTCAATGAGTGATATGATTTTACAGTGTGTACACGCCCTTAGTGATTGCAGTCATTAACTTGATCGGTTGTACTGCATAGCAAAAAGTTTCCCAGAAATTATTTTACATAGACATACTGGTACAGGAGAGGTTATTTGATCAATGATAAACAAAGGCTCTGAGGCAAGATCGGTGGAATCAAAAGAACGTCAAGGCATCACCCTCTGTAGAATGGATATTATAGGGTTTTCTCCCTCCTATAATGTAGCTGCCCAAGTACGGATTCACTGTATAGAAGTGACACAATAAAAACTACCTTTATTTTCTCAAAAGAAAATGTATGCTAGTAGTTCAAATGGATGGTGCCATGATTAAAGGAAGCATAAGCAGGTCTTGGGGTCTTTGTACTAAATTGAAATATGTAGTTAAGAACTGCTGGGATTAGCAAGTAAATAGTAGCACTAGGAGTGTTGGTGCAGAAACACTAATTTAAGAGGAAACTATTTGCATTGACTGTTACTGCTGAGTCCTCTAACAAGATAGTTCAATGGCCAAGTCATGGGCTTCAGACAATGGTACGTCAGCAGGATTCATTGTCTGAGCAACCTATCATGAGGCTTTCTTGGTGGCTGCAGTGAATTCACTGAGTTGCTTTAGATCTCGCCTAGGGTTATACATAGAAGTAGAGTCTAAGGCACTTTCTGGTTTTCCCTCTTTAACCCCTATAAAAAGGATTTAGACTTTGTAGCAAAGACCGCTCGGGTTGCAATTCCTAGCTTAGTCTTCGATAGCAGCAGCTGATGTAATAATTCATTGCCATATAGGCAGATCATCAAGAAGGTCAGAGATTGGCTGTCATCTATAAGCATATGGCTCCTTGGGAAAAAAAAAATGAAATTCAATTGCAAGCTGCAAATGTGCAATAGGGATTTCTCTGTTAGAAATATCATCTACAGGTGGACACAATTTTAAACAGCTTATCCAATTCCATCAAGTTTAGCTCTAGAAAGGAGTTTCTAAGAACCCCAGAATAACATAAAGATTGCTCTCACTACCATTCATGTCCATCATACAAACATTTAAATAATTAATGAAGAGTACATATGATATAAATCTGTTTGGCAAAAAGAACTTCAATTGTTACATTTTTAATTAGGTTTAGTACATGCAAAGATAACATAACCGAGTCACGCATGTAAGAATAGATAGACAACGTATATTATAATAAATATTATATTATAAATAAAAATAATATTTTTATTTATATATTTAAATATAAATAATTTATCTTAATAAATTTTATATAAATATTATTAAAAATTAAAAATTATTTTATAAAATAATAACTTACATATTAAATAAATAATATATTTATTAAAATTATTAATAATTTAAAACAAATTAAATTCAAATAAATAAAAATTAAATAAAATATATATAAAATTTTAATTATTAGAATTTTATTAAATTAAATTAAAATTTTTTTTTTTTTTATACTATAGAATATAAGAAATTATAATAATTAAAAATAAAAAATAATTTAAATATAATTAATTATTAATTTGAATTTATATTTTATAAATTAATATTTATTATTATTAAAGAATTTTAAAATAATTTATTAAAATAACTATATTTATAAAATAAAAAATAATAAATTATAAATAAATAATAATAACATTTTAATAAATATTAAAATAATTTAAAAAATAATTCAACCACATATATTAAAAAATATTTTTATAAAAAATATAAAAAAAAAAATTAAAAATCTTCTTTAAAATTAAATTACCTAATTTAATATTATAAAATATAAAAAAAAATTAAAAACTTTTTAATTTTTATAATTAATTTTAAAAAAAACAATAATTATAAATCAAAAAATAAAAAATATATAAAAACCACCTACCCAAATACAACCCCATAACCCCAAAACAACCCCACAACCCAACCAACTACCCACCCCCCACAACACCACAACACAAAACAAACCCCCACCCCCCCCGACTCCACACACACAAACACCCCCCACACACACCCACAACCCAAAACACCCCCAACCAAAAACCACAAACCACCCCCAGAACACACCAACCACCCCCCCACCCAAACCCCCGCCCCCACAAAAAAAAAACACCCTAACTACATAACAAACAAGAGCCGCACAACTAAAAGAACAAAACACAAACTCCCCCCCCCCCCGCCAAACCCAAAACCCATATTATATTATATATACAACAAAACTTATTTTCAGGGGAAATACTTTGCTTAAAAATAAGAATTTACAAGGTATTTGCTCTTTTAATTTCATTGAAGTTATATTTAGAATGTAAAGAAATATAATAAACAGCCACAAAACACACAATGGAACTATAGACTCAACATTAAACTAGAAATTTTTATTTAACACATTTAAATGTATTTCTTTATAACATGTACACAAAAAAACTCAATACATTATGACTTCTATAAAAATTCAAGATCCTGGTAGCTTGACTACAACTGCAAAAAAGAAATAAATTAACTGTTTGGAGCTACTTAAATGTTTGCATTGATAAGCAATAAAATGTGGTCTGTTATCTATGGGACAATTATAGATGACCACAAGGAGTTATACTGATCGTGTATTTTATTGAACACCTAAAGTAAACATTTAACGTGCGGGGAGAGAAAGTCAGTGAATTGCTAATATTCAGTAAATACCACTTTAACAGTAATCAGTCATGTATAAGATTTTTGCAACATTGAGGAGGAATTGTGGAATATTGCTCCCTTCAATAGCATTTAAATTCATCACTTTTTCTAGGATTTCGCATGCACAACCCTCTTGATATCATACTTGAGTTTGATAGGTCAAAAGTCAGGACTGTGACTTGGCCATTCTAAGATACTTCTTTTTCAATCATGATTTACTTGTTGATTTATTTATTGGTCATTGTATTATAATATCAATCAATGTTTCTTCAGCTTGTAGTTAAGGACCTCTGCTCTTGTATTGTCTTTTGACACACCTTCGAATCCATTATTACCTTATTGATAACAAGACAACAAGCCCTGACGCAACAAAACCCATTGAAAGGCGTCATCCTAAAAGCATTACAGGTGGAATGATGTTTATTTATTTAGAGTTAGTGTGCAGTGTTGTTTTCCCCTAGAAACAAAGCATTGTGCATTAGTACTAAGTTCTACCTCTGTGTCATCTGTATATAGAACATTTTCCCAGAAGCATTATGTAACATCCGGTGGGCTTGGGCATCTTTAAGATAGGCTGCAAAAATGAAATATTTAAGTACAATTGCACAATGCTAGAGTGGGCTGCAAAAGTATTCATGCCACTGGATCTGTTCCTCATTTTTAACTGCTACAATCACAAACTTACATGTATTTGATTAATATTTTATGTGATAGAACAACACAAAGTAGTAAATATTTTTGAAGTGTGAAGAAAATGATACATATTTTTCCAAATTTTTTTCAAATTAAAAAACTGAAAAATGTGACGTGCATATGTATTCAGCCCCCTGTACTCTGAGACCCCTAAATAAATTCCATTGTAAGCAATTGCCTTTAGAGCAGTGTTTCTCAACTTCTGTCCTCAAGACCCACCAACAGGTCATGTTTTCAGGATCTCTCACAGAATGCACTGACAGCAATTATACCACTATGGAGAAAGCACTGCATAATATATCACCTGTGCAATGCTAAGAGATCCTGAAAACATGCCATGGCTTTTGGGTCTTTAGTAGTTTTGAGCGATTATATCGACAAAGTTTGAAATGGCCCAGTTTTTATGTTGATTGAAATTTTTCTGTCATGCCGAATAATTTAGGTTAAAAATCTGTGCATCAATCTATTAAAGATCGCCCATTTTCCGCGCTTTCCTGTCATTTATGGGCGAGGCCAGCAAATAGCCTACAGAAAAAGCGAGGGTTGAGATTGTTGTGCGACGTCATGACTGGATGTGTAATGGTTGTGAATTGGCTGGAAAAAATCCACTGACCTTCGTTTTACATAGAACAGCGTTTCCTGTTCAGCCACAGTGTCTCTCAGCGTCTCAGAAGCAAAGACATGCGCTCTCTTTGTGTCCAACACTCAGCGAAATTATTCTATTTCATCACAGAGAAAACCTCTACTATATAGCTGTGATCAGTGGCGTCAAGCTAGGGCTGTTTGTCCCGGGGCTCGGGCCCCGAATAAAACCCCCTGTGCCCCGAACCCCCTTCCCGGGCTCCAGGCCCACTGCCATGGGCCTGGAGCACCGACTGCCACTGCAGCTACATGTATCCGCTGGACGCACCTACAACTGCGGGCTTCAGCGGAGCCGAAGATCGAGCACTCCCTGCCCAGCAGACAGTGGTCGGACCGTCTCCCGGGTCCCGACACATCCGGGCCGCGTCGGGTCCCTCTTAGCGCTGAGGACCCGGCGCTGCCCCGTGCGGCGCTGCTGTGCAGCGGCGCGATGTAATGACCTCACACGCCGGCTGCCTGTTCCTCGGGACGCACAGCACGTCACAGGCTGTGGCGCCCGAGGAGTGCGAGGAGCGCGGGCTGAAAGACACAGAGCACGCTCGCCGGGGAATGCTAAGGTGAGTAATTCAAGTTGTTATTTTTTATAGGCGTTTTTTTACCTGCCTCGGAGCCCCATAAATACTGCCTGTGTGCCCAATATACTGCCTGTTCCCCCTATAAATACCTGCCTGGTGGCCTCCCCCCCTATAAACCTGCTATTGGCCCCATATAACCCGCCTGTGGTCCCCTATACCTGCCCTGTAAGCCCCTATAACCTCCCTGTGGCCCCCTATACTGCCTGGGCCCCCCCTTACCCTTGGCCGGGTCCCCATTAACCCCCCTGGGGCCCCCTATACCGCTGCGGCCCCGTATCCCTCCCTTTTCCCCCAATACCGGGCCTGGGGCCCCCTATATTGCCTGGGGCCCCCTATACTCCCTGTGGCCTCTTTAAAATCCCCTGGGGCCCCCCTTAAAACCTGCTTGGGGGCCCCCTATATTTCCCCTGTGGCCCCCTATACCTGCCTCATTTCCCCCTTAACTGCCTCATTTCCCATTTTTAGGGCCTCAGTGCCCCTTTTTAACTGCCCTCAGTGCCCCCATTTTCCCTTGCCTGGGGGCCCCATATCCCGGGCCTCAGTCCCCCTTTTTATCCCGTTGGGGGCCCCCCATCCCTGCCTGTGGCCCATATACTGCCTGTGGCCCCATTTTCTATTTACCGGGTTTTGGAGTGGCCTATTTTTTCCTAAATTTTAAAAACCTCCCTAAATTTGGCCCCTATTTTCTTTATACCTCCCAAAATTTGGGGGACCTATTTAAAATACCGGGGACTGAGGGGTTTATTAAAACCTATAATTAAGGATTTTCCGGGAAATGTGAGGATTCTAAGACTATTTTGTGCCCAAATCTGCGGGGGCCCAGTTTTGGGCCCGGGAGCAATCAGCTTTTAAAGGTGGGGAACCGGATGGAGGGGGGAAAAGGGGAAGGTGAAGGGACGTGATCAAAAATGATGTCCCCGGTGAGTCACAAAAATGAAAACTGAGTGTAATAAATTAAAATGTCGGCAGAGGGGCCTATTTACAACTAGTATTACCTTTTATGGCCCCTGATGGCGGTGGTAAAAATGTAATCGACCCCGGTGTCCCAGTGTTGGTCCATTTGGGATTGCATTTGGTCGGGGTCTGGCAGGTTTTTTTGGCCCTTTTTAGTAATATTTTTGGGATTTGGGTTTTTTGGTAGGAGTTTTTTAAAGTAACAATCATTTGTTTTGGTTTGATTTGCCCCCTTGTAGGTGTATGTTTTGGTGACTTTTTAGGGGTATACACGGGTAATACGGAGGTAGGGGTTTTGAAAAAGAAAATTTTGTAATTGGGTTTTTCATTGTGCTTTTGTTTCCCGAGGAAAAGGGATATAGTTTAGGGGCACTCCCATGTGGAATATGCTGAAATTTTGTGACCCGGAGCAGAAGGTTTTTCTCGTAAAAAAACCCCATCATGCCGCAGTTCACAATGTGGCGTGAAAAAAAGTGTGTGAACCCGCCCTCCCCCGGAAGCAAAACAAAAGGGGGCCCCCGGGCCCCCGGGGTGTTTTTGGACCCTTGCAAAGCCCTGGGGTGTGATCCTTTAAAAAATTTAGTTAGTTTTAAAATTGGAAGTTTTAAAGTAGTTAATCGAGAATTTTAAAGGGGGAAAATTTCCGCTGTTTAAAATCCGGGGGGGCGGCCCGGGGGGGGGGCCCCCCAGGGGGGAAAACAGACAAGTTTAAAGTTTTCTGGATTTTAAAATTTTACCAAAAACTTAGGTAGAACGCAATAGCTTTATTATTAAAAGTTTTCTATTTTAAAAATTTCTGGATATTGGGCGCCCGAAATTATAGGGTTTCAACCCTCCCTTTTTTGTAATGCAGGTTTCTTTGTTAGGGGGAAAAATCCCCTTTTATTTCAGTTACATTTTTTTTTTCAATTTTGCCCATTCCAAACCCTTTTTTGAATATCCCCCTTGCACTTAAATTTGAATTCCCGCAAATTTTTTTTGTCACCCAGGTGAATTGAAAGGGGCCAAAAAAATCTTGTATTATACGAAATTAAAATAAAAAGTTTCGTGTTTTTTTTACTTTTGGGGCAAATACAGCTTTGGTTTATTGAGGGAGCTTGCAAATTAAATCCCGGGAAACAGCAAATTTTATAGTCACCCCAAAAGGGGAATTGAAAAAAGGGGCCAAAATAACTTGTATTATAACGGGAAATTTCTTAAAAAGATACGTGTTTTTTGACTTTGGCGGCCCCTACAGCTTGTTCATGAGGCAGCTTGCAAATTAAATCTGAATCCACAAATTTTTTTTAGTCACCAAAAGGGGGAATTTAAAAGGGGCCCAAAAAAAAACTTGGATTATACGAATACATAACAAAAAAATTTTTTTTTTACTTTTGGGCACTAAGCTTTGTTTTATTTTTTTTTTGGGGGCTTGCATTAAATCTGAATCCAGAATTTTATTTGTCACCAA